>JAZHPH010000078.1:448370-465236 GCA_037356405.1 Nasonia oneida
GCGAGAGAGTGAGAGAGAGATCGAGAGAGAGAGAGAGAGAGAGAGAGAGAGAGAGAGAGAGAGAGATTGCGAATGACTAACGGTTGCGGTATCGCGCCCGCTTAAACGCGTATATTATGCGCACGTGCGGCTTAATTACCCGTATGTGTATCTGTCTGTGAGGAAGAGAACGAATACGCGCTTGTGTATTAGGGTAATCTGCACGAGATGTATACGCGCCGTATTTCTGTCTAATTGATCGGTATTTTGAACGGCTGGAAGGATTTTTTAGAACATTTTTATCGATTTTTCTTTGTTCGGCTTAAAACGTACGCGTGTGCGTGCAGGTGACGGCAAAGTAAATCAATAATGAAATAAAAAATGTTCAAAAAAATTGTACAGCTGCAAATATTTGCAGACTAAGAGAGTTCATCGATTTCTGACCGGCGGCATGAAAATTATTATCACCCACGACTTTCGAATCATGACAAAAGTTAATGTATCAGTTTTCCTAGGATTCTAACGCCACATAATGAAACCATCAGCGCGACGTACAATAACACGATTCCACAGCCCGAGATCAGTACAATGGAATTTATACACCACTTTAAGAAAAATCTCGCCGAGCGAAAGTGATAGGCGCTCGGTGCTTTAAAAAGAACGACGATCGCCGCGAGAGGTGAATAACACGACAATTACGCCGTATATAGACTCGAATAATAGCTGTTCATAAATTATGGAGTTTATTCCGTTTTAGCACACTGACCGCTACGGGGCGCGTCTGCCGTTAATCACCATCGACAATAGAAATTTATAAGCCGCTGGAATTTCGCCGTTTTGCGACGAGATGCTCTTCTTGCAGCGCGATTATATGACCATAGCGGGGAAAATTTCGCGCGCGTATGAGCAGGTGCAGCGCGGCTGCGACGACGTGAATAAATCTCGCGCAACTGATTGCTCATTTTCAGCCTTAAATTATTAATTTTTCGCTTTTTGAGAAAATTGCGAAATTCATACAAAAGCTGATTGAAGATTTCGGAGAAATTGCGGGATGATTGATTTCATATTGTGCGGAGAGACTCGCTGAAATTGTCTCTATCCGGCATCTGTCGCCAGACGCATTCTTTTCCATACGGTCGCTGCTCTGCGGAACACGTGTACCGGTTAAATCAACGCGCGACTCGCCTATTTAAAGTGCGAGCATAAATCAGGAGCCGCGAGCTCTTAACTCAACGTAGCGTGACCCGAGATATTCCAATGCCGCGCCGACACTTTAGCCGCGCGGGTATTGTAACGTATTCAGTAGGGCGACGTTTCGCGCTGTTATCGGTCGAGCTGCTTTCTTGTGTGGACTTTTTTTTCAAATAGGACATGATTGATGCGTTAACTGCGAGTAAAAATATAAGCCTCTTCTTACTTCTGTTGAGTGCGATCTTATGTAAAAGGAGCAAACTTTAACGAGAACGTTACGCTACGCCTATGCGCAACCTCTCGCTTCCCGATTATATTCTGAAAGTGTGAATGGTAGCGTAAAAGTCGTCGGACTACAGAGTGCGCGTTGTGCGCCTTGCGTTGGCGGGCTGTTCTAAATTACGCACTTGGAGGTGCTAAGAAAGTCAGCTAAGACAAAGTGCCGCACACAATGCAACAAATTACTGCAATCGATTTCGCCTTTTTATTGACTCCCCCTCTGCTCAACGCTTGTATACGTATAACGATGGATTGAAACTGTTAACCGGCGTTTGTTGCTTTTTCGCGCGTTTGTGTGGAAAATCGGTATTATATCCACTGTATATTTCGGTTCGATATGATTTACGACTTTTCCCGCGTCTTTCAGTCGGTATTATTCTCGTGAAAATAACACCCATTCTGAAAGCCATAGATTATTACTTTCTGCGATGAAAAAGTCTCATACCCTTCGATTTACTATTCAAAAATCCAGCGGCGTTGCAGGCGCATGTGTGGGATCGGTTGCGAATAGCCAGCGCTTGTAATTGAAAGCCACCGAGTTTTTACGGGCACTTGCATCACAGCACTCGCTTGGCTATCCTCGGGGTAGAGCCGAGTGTACGTGTATTCCCTGGAGGGAGCTTAACCGACACATGTAGTCCAGGTCGCGGCTATAATGACAAAGTGGTGAGAAATAGGCTTTATTTGAGCCGTAAGATATATTTCATTACGAAAGCGAGTGGTATTGTTGACGGCAGGCCGCGTGGACGAGTGTGCAGTTTGAGATTCTTTGTTTTACTGGAGCCATTACGTTTTATCGCGCGCCTGAGCGCATGCAGGCTTGCATTGATGGTGTTGTAACGCCGAACTAATTGTAGAGGGGATTGAAATGTGAATGTGTGTGCAGTGTGTGCGATGGGATGTTTGAGGAAGAGCGTTTTGTTTTAATTTTAAAATTCATTATTGATTACGTCTAATTATTCGTATTTCTATACTGTAGATTCAGTAACAAAGTCGAAAAAATTCATAATCACTACCCTGGTAGAAATTGGCCGATTTAAAATGGTGAAAAAGCTAAGAACTTGGTAGTTTTCTTTGTCAGTTCTTGTTACAAGATGTAACGCTTTTTATCCTAGTTCTTTGGCAATTCTTAGATCGAGCTGTTTTTGAAAAGTAATGCCCAAGATAGTTGGTCAAATGACAACGTTTACTTGGCTCGGTTGGTTAAGGCGCGCGGCTCTCCTTGTGCAGGGCTCGGGTTCGAGTCCCCGGTCGCTCGAAATTTTTCGGATAATTTTTCGCATGCAAATCATTATTCTATATACTTTTATTAAAAAAAAACTCGAATACAAGCCTGATAGTAACGATTTTCCAATTTCAACCTCGAATCGCCATTAACCAGGTGCACCTGTGTCGTATTATTATTTCACCAACTATCTTCAGAAGAAAATAGTTAAGAATACTCAATCTAAAAACTGCCAAAGAACTAGGATAAAAAGCGTTACATCTTGTAACAAAAACTGATAAAGAAAACTAGCAAGTTCTGAGATTGACAACCTCAGAACTTCCAAATAACTTGGATACCGTTTCTACCAGGGTAGTCTCAAAACCGAAAAAAGCAAACCCATCGCTCTAAACACCTCTCAAACTCGCAACCCTTGTACTCACTCAATCCTCTCTCTCTCTTCTCCGTTAATAACCCGTATAATCCTGCGCGCAAAAGACAAATCGCCGCCAGTCTCTCTCTCTCTCTCTCTCTCTCTCTCTCTCTCTCTCTCTCTCTCTCCAGCAGGATTTAAACGTCGAAAGGGCAAATGAGGCGTCTCACGCTCTCGCGACTAAATTAGTTCCGATACCCTCTCCAAGCCGCAATGAAGGAAGCGTCATGCAATCGCGTTAATATTAAAGCGACTCGCTGTTCGCGCCGAGTTTATTATACGCGTCCACTATCCGACCCTCTCCTCCTGGTAATTAGATTATTGCATACATACACACTCTCAGATTGCGCAGATAGTTTTGACAGTGTTTATCCCTCGAGCTACGAGTGGCGATTAATTCGCGCGAGGATACACATCGTTATCGCGTGATCTCGCTTGGAAGCACGAGTGCAAGTGTCGAGTGTGTAATAGAAAATATTTACGGACGCGCTGAAAATCCGAATTATTGATTACATACCTATATGCGCGTGATTAAGATGCTGCGCGAACGGCTAAACTTTGCAGGCTCATTTGCATGATGCACAGATCGCGATCGATCGTTTGAAATTGTAAATTTCGCTTCCCAACGCTAATACCGCCGATATCCTCGCGATTGAAAAGATTATAGCCATTTGGCGAATCTCTTTAATTTTCGGCGAACGCGCGGCTCTCTCGAGATACACGTTTAAGGCTTTAATACCCCGGGCTTATTTATTTATGCAAGGTGTTAATGACGCACGTAATCGTTACCTTTTCGAATGCAAATTCCACGAGTTCTTTGCTCGCGCGCGCGCGCACTTCTCAAAAAACGAGCTCCAATGATGCCATGCGCCACGCAACCGACTTCAGCTTCGGCTCTTTAATCCCGTCCCGACGCACTTGTGTATTCTCGAGTCGTTGAAAAGGCCCACACGTGTATCATTACACGCGCGCGTACGTATGCGCTTCTTCGGAAATAATAATAACCAGCCCATTGGCAATTTTCGAGACGTATGTACGTCCGTCTGTCTCATTCTCTCTTGCGGACGCGCAATAAACTTAACGGCAATTAGACCTCTCCGCGTAATTCCCATAATTCCAGCCGAGGAAGCTAAGGTCGAGGCGCAGAATTTTTCCTCGCGTGCCGAATCAGCGTTAAAAGGATTCGCGACCCTCCGCTGAACTCTGCGTTATACATGTACCCCGAGTGTATCGCGTTTTAAGTGATATCGCCGAACGCGTAATTATGGACTCTCGATATGCCTTCACCTTGTGTGATATGCGTTCGCGAAGATAGGGCCGAGAAATTTCGAAAAGTGCGTTTTTCGGTATCGAAAGATAAGCCTGGATTATGTGCGTATAAGTCTACCGCGAAACGAGAAGAAATTTTAATCAAGGAGATAACGGCATCTCACGAAATTAACCATTGTGTCTTCCGAATTTGTAATCGTCAATAAAGACAAAGATAAGTTAGCTCTGCCCGTACAAAAGACGTAATCTTGTCGTACAAAGCCGCATATACCAGAGAGAGTGCGGTATTAAGGTCGCAAAGAAAAAGAAAGCGAAGAGATAAGACCGGGAAACAAATGCGAGCGAAGCGGATAAAAAATGACTACCACCGAAACCGGTGCAGATTACGCGCCGAATCTCACCATCGGCCCCGAGCCGGTCCCACGCAGTTCGACAAATGCTTCGATTTATCTCCGAACGCGTGTTCCTCTGGTGGTGGTGACTAAAATTTTCAAAAAATTTTTTTCACCAGCCTCAACGCACCCATTGATCACTATTCAAAAATCCGCCAACGGGCGGCAGCTGCAGCGAAGCAGAGCTCGCGGCATTCGAAAAAAGAAATCGCGATCGCGACATCGCGCATGAATCATCGCGTCCTGCGCAGAGCTTGCGTTAATTCAATTTTGAGACCGGACCGAGACGACCGGTTTGTCAACGACTCGGCCGTAAACGCAGTTGTTTGTTTTTGCGGGAGCGGCGGCGTTTTGCAGGAGGCGAGATTATTAATGACATTTTTTCTGATTGATCGCGCTATTTTTTCATGCGCGCCGGCCGGAGAAAGTATGCATTTTTAATGAGTCGGAATTGTACTCGTGATTAAATCGCGAGGAGGGCGTTATTGATGATTTCGCGGTGAGGATGGACTGAATTATTTTAAAAGCGACGATAATACATCTGGATGGATAATAGATTTTCCTATTAATATTTCGAACTAATTCGAAGTGTGTTTGTTCAGCGTAACAATCATCCCAAAAACCAGCATATCCTTACCCAAAGCCCACAGAGCATCATCATCTCAGCAACTGCTATACGATTGCACAAAACTATTCTCTCTCTCACCTCGAAGCCAATAAATCCAGGCGTTACGTAGGCACTAGCTCCTTCTCTATCTCACTCGCGGCACCTCAAAGCGCCTCGGCAGAAGAAAAGGCGTCGCGGCGGGCGTGGGCCGCTGCTACAGGCTATTGCTCGGTAATCGCTCTATTTATCATCGGTTTGTGTGCTGCAGCGGCAGCCTCGATAGCGCCGGCTATACCGTGTACGTGTTTGTGTGCGTCAGGAGGACCACCCACGTGGTCGGGCGAAATATGGCTTTGTTCTTTTACTACTATTTTTTTCATCGATGCATACGTTTGGAATAATTAATTAGTCGTCGCGTGAGGAAATTTACAATTAAGTTTTCCAAAAAGAATCCCACGATAAATCAACCCATCGCAATTATATACGTACACAAATCTCCTATATGGCTCATTGTTTAATTAATTAATAGAATATCTCCTTTTTCTGGATATGGGCGTGACGAGTCGAGCCTAACGAGTCCGGAAATCGCAATCACGCCTCGCACTTTCGTTCATTTGCTTCGCCACCTCCTTTTGTTTTAACGAGAGCCCGATTTCTGGATGCGGATAATTGGGACTGGCTCTTGAGAGTCGTTCTGATTGAGATCTCTAGAGAGTGAATTGCATTTTTTTTAATTAGCGCTGTTTTTTCTCTCTGTTTGCAAACTTTCCGCGATGAAAACTAAGATCACCTCGTAAATCCTCGTAAATTTTCTAGCTGTAAAGTTACCCGCTTTAAAATACGCTCCTATCTAGAAAACCATCGTTTCCTGCCTCAACTCCGAACTGTACAGCGACAATGTCAATAGACATCAAATTCTACAGCAGACTCCCACAGTTAAATCCATCGCCGTTCGAACCACACTCCTCTCGGCTACACAGCATTTAATTATACAAACAGCGATACCCAGTATAATTATCGAAAGCAAAGTTCGAAAAACGCCTATATAATTAAACACTGTTAAAAACGCCGCCGCAGCGCGCAGCTCTCCCGGAATTTTTCGTCCTGAAAAAGCGCGGCAAGCAGCTTTGCCACAAATAAGAAATATCCGTAGCGCACAATCGCTGCCGCCGTCGCTGTGTGCATAAGAGAAAGATCTCACGCAGAGCGAGCTACTCGCGGTTATACGTTTTTTGCTCCATACCCGTGCGAGCAAGCGCGCGCTTTGATATTCTCCCGGAGAACGCACCATTCAAACGTCCCGCGCGTTTATAAAATAAGGCATATTCCCGATAGCGCGCGTAATTCAAATTAATTATTTGCATAACTCTTTTTCTCCGTCCCGCCGCTCGTGTGGGTATGTGTGCCGCATATATAATTAAAACTTCCGCGCCGCCGCGGTGCCGACAATGCAGAAGTTTGAGTTTTTTCGAGATCGACTTCGTTTCTTTCTTTTGCGTGCGAGCGAGAGGCTTTCCTGGTTTGTGCCGTATGCCTTTGTAGCCGCCAGTGGGATGGGATCGAGCAGCGTTTAAACGGTATGCAAATGTGCAACTTTGATGTTTTTGTTCGTTTGTTTATCGAACTTTTGGAAGAAAGTCTGATGTCAATTTCGAATTATTCCCGAGTATTATTGCAAAGCTCACGTCCGCTAAAACAATATCGCTCATACCTTTCCGAGTCATCAAATAACAATTTCTCCATCAGTTTTCAATCGTCAAAGCTCACCCATACTTACACCCCCCTCGCTGGAGAAGAAAAAAATCTCAAAGCCAGCACCTCGCAAAAAGCGCTTGCTTCTCAAGAAGCCTCTCCACCTATATCCCCCTCGACCATAATTGCATCTTTAAACGCGAACGTAGCGCGCGCCGTTCGTTTAAAGCTCCCTTTGATTTACGGGCGGAAATATCTCTTTCTCTCTCTCTCTCTCTCTCTCTTTCTCTCTTGGTACACTTGCAGCACTGGACGTCTCGTGTTTCAGGACGTGCAGCAGCAGCAGCGATGACTTTCACGCCAGAGAGAGAGAGAGAGAGAGAGAGAGAGAGAGAGAGAGCTTCGAATTTCCCGGCGCACTACACACGTTTTTCTCTCGCGCGCGCAAGCGTTTCTTATTTTTCCCTTTTGGCGAGCGCGAGCGGCTCTGATGTATTCGCTGCTGAGGAGATTTATTTTCATTGTTTAATTTTGAAAGGAATTTATAACCAGCGAAGAGAGAGAGAGAGAGAGTGAGCTGGGCGTTAAATGCTCGGGATGCCGCGCGGTGTCGGTTCGGTTTTAGTGCAGGGCGCCGTTGCTTCTTGTTTTTCGATATGGTCAGCGAGAGAGATGGAAGGTAAATATTTTACGGCGCTTTGCGAGCGGGGAAAATTAAATTATCTCGGCTCGCTCGTGTGCACGCGTGAATAGTTGGAAAAAGAATCAATAAATCGAGTGTTATGCTGCCTTTATAAACTTCTTGGAATTGCGAGAGGTAACGCCCTTTTCAATAATCGTAAAGTGCGAGTTGCGGGCTAAATTATGCGCTAAGCTTTCGCGCGCTTGTTTTCGATCGTTTATTGTGCGGGGAACGACGCTCGTATTAAGAGCTGCTTTTCTGGATTGCGAACAGGATATTACCGCTGTGCAACACGAGGATAAATAATCTTCCTTTCGTAATTCTTTTATCTAGTACACGCAGCGTCTGATCTTTCCCTAACTGTTACTACTGAAGCTCCAACTTTTCTAC
The DNA here is from genome assembly GCA_037356405.1 of Nasonia oneida. Taxonomy (NCBI): domain Eukaryota; kingdom Metazoa; phylum Arthropoda; class Insecta; order Hymenoptera; family Pteromalidae; genus Nasonia; species Nasonia oneida. Next base: position 456,489 of record JAZHPH010000078.1, read on the forward strand.
GTCGTGCTTCCAGCGCTACTTCTCAAAAATTCAAACATCGAAAAAGTCCTGCCTCCCAATACTCTCGCAGCACCAAAAATCACTCGAACCATCCCATATATACTTACCCGAGACTTGTTGCAGTAAAGCTCAGAAGTCCACCTCCGCACACGAGAGCGTCTCTCTCTCTCTCTCTCTCTCTCTCTCTCTCTCTCTCTCTCTCCCGTCTTTATTTACAGCCGAGCGATAATGGAAGAAGCGTGCGACGACTCGCGAATATCGCGCGTCGATCGCGACGTGGAAGAAGAGAAAAAGGGAGACGCTCGCGCGAGAGGGGCATTCCGTTATGCTATTGCGCGCACGAGTCCTATACACCGCGCGGAGAAGAGGAGAGAGAAGAGGAGAGGAGAAGGAGGAGGAGAGAAGCGAGCGCGTGTACGCGATATCCCGTTCTAGGGAAGCGAGCAAGTGCACTTAATACACGCCGGCTTATTCCCACGGGCTACCGATGGCTCTGTGTGCATGTATTTGGGAAGGCGATCAGCTGTATTGCTTTCATACGCAACGGTTCAGTGGATTATTGTTTATTCGTCTGTTGTTGATTTGCATAATTTTCAGCGCATCCATATGATAAAATTAAACCAAATAAAATATTCCACCTTTCGGTTCTATACAAAATAAAGAAAACAATAAAAAGTCCGCGCATTGAAAGCCGAGCGAAAAGAGATGACAGATTCGAGGGGGAGATTTTCGCGACGCTGTCCTTTCGCCGGCTGACGGTACAATGAGCAAACGCACCTGCCGCGCCGAGCAAATGCGCCGCTTGTAATTGGAGGGATATACCTGCGCATATTACGCGTTGGCTCTTCGCTCCCCTTTCGTCCTCCTCTTATTCTTCTCTTCTCTTTTCCGATTTACAAATATTGGAATCCGCGCACATACTCCTTCTTTTGCTCGCTCTGCATATCCCATACCGGTTATTCGAGATCGCGCGAGCGTCGCGGCTGATTCACGTATCAGAAATAATTAAACGTTGCTCGTTACATTAATAAATTCAAAGCTTCGAGTGTACGAAACGGAAGTTCGTGCCGTTGGCGCATCAAGATGATTCTCGAATAACACACGGTTCAAGGCTATCATACCCCGAGATTTCAGCCACGTTTGCGCGTTCTCCTCTCTTTCTTGCAATCCGTCCAGCCATCAGCAAAAAGCTACTTCCCAATAGTCGCGTTGGTGTATACACGCATACACGCGCGAGGAGCATAAACACATCTCTCTGGCAAAAAGCTCTTCGCGAGCTTTTTTCCCTCGATCTTGGACGCACAGCACAGAAGATGCAAGGATTTCGATCGCGACGGGTTCCCACGTATGTATACTATACACGAATACATGCATACGTACGCGTGTAGCTCGGCTCTCCCCCTCCGACTTATAGGGTATAAGAGCATCTGGTCAATTTGCGTCTAGCAGGAGTCAGAGGAGCGCCGCCGACGTCATAGCCGGAGCATAGAAATGTCGGCGGGTCTGAAGAGCGCGTAAAATAAGATGTAGCCCTGCTGATAACGAGCTGCTGCTGTATGTACTGCACATGCCGGCCGGTGGAGTGCGTTTTCGCCGCCGAGGGAAGAAGCTCTTTGGAGTATCTGATATAAGGAGGAGATGAGAGTTGTATGAGGGATACGGGGGGTTGGCGGTGTGTTTTCTTTTTTTTGTGGGTTTGTCGGGATTCAATGGGGTTGAATGGGAGATTGGGATGACAACTTGGCTGCTTGGTATGCGGAGTGTTGCGTTTCAATGGAAATGCCCTTTGGTGTAGTATATGTTAAGTATTGTTATATGATATAGAGTGTTTTGCTTGGACGGTATATTAATGAAAAATTTTTAAAAGAATCGTGGTGAACCGTAGACGTTGATTATTTAAAAAACCAGTGGACATGCTAACATTTTTTTAGATTTTCACTCAAAAAAGACTCATCCGAATATCAGCAGATATGTTTACGGTACATATAGTTATGATACGATGAATTTTACGACATTCCGCGATACATAGTAATTAAACTAGGACGTTTTAGACTGGCTCTTTCCTGTCGCCTAAACTCTTCATGCCTCTGGCCCAGCGACGATAGGTGCGGCTCACTATATTTCCCGCATTCGTTATCTGCAAATCTGGGGCATATTTTATAGTAGCAGTATGTCACCTACATGCCCAAACTGTATTTTATTGACTGCTTATAGGGCCGCTCATGCTATCATACATGAAATAATCGAGATTTTCATATAAAAACCTCGTGGATAAAAAAATTTGTTTGAATTCATATCTGAGTGCACAATTAAACTGTAAAATTGTATGCCAACAAAAGCGAAGACACCTTCAAGGGCCCAACGACGGTAATACGCGCGCTCGTCGTCGTCCCCCGCGGTTCCGGCCGACGGCTCGTAAAACAGCTCGTTAAACGTCCGCGTCGTAATTAATTCATGCGAACGGGATGTGTGCGTTTGCTGGTACATGCACCCGTGCGACGCCGAAGATATGCGAGAGGCGTTAAGCGATCGTGTTTGCGTCACGTTCGCATCGGTGCTGTATAGCTCATCTTTTTGCTCGATATGCGATTATCGTTTTCCACTCACGGACGGAAGTATAATGACTTCGCAAAACAAAATATTTTCACCCTATACGCAAAAAGCTCATTACACAAATCTATCGAAATCAGCTCTCTCTCTCTCTCTCTCTCTCGCTCTCTAAATCCACCTTGCTCAAAAGTAGCGAGCGATAAAATTTACATGCAACATCTACATCTTTCAAAACCTCCAGCAGCCTACTGCACTAAAATACAAATTAATCGTCCACGACACTATACGTACACTTGTGTGCGCATACGTATAACGTACATGAAGCAATAACCCTCGGACTAATCTCCGGCGGATCAACACCGCGTAACACACGTACAAAAGTAAATGCAAATACGTGGTGCCCCTCTTGCGCTGAACTTAAAAAAAAGGGGGGAAAACATTTTGCGCTAAGTGGACGCACGCGTGCACCGCCGATGTAACGAGCGCATAGTTGCGCAAAATCAGTTGCGCGACGGCCTTTGTACAAGCGTTTAGCCGACTACAGCTTTTTCGTTGAATTATCGCTCGATAATCGAGTCTATTATGAACGGACTCTTGCGCTGTAATTTGCCCGAGAGAATTAATCGCTGTAGGAATGATGTTTGCGGATAACTTGTGTTAATGGGATAATAGGGACTTTCTCGGCGGATCGTTGGGAGAAATTACGAAAATGTATAAACGCTGCGAATTGCTTAGCTTTATGTTTTGGGGAATTAAAATCCAACAAGAATTTGCTGCCCGCGAAATAAAAACCCAACCCGAACAATGCTCTTCTTAGCAAATTCGATTATTTAATCATATTGCCCAACCACCCTCGCCAAAATATCTCGGAAAATCCAAACAATATACACTCTCCCGAACACGGACCCTAATTACCCCACGTGTGCAGTATACACATACGCATATACCTTCGGAAAATTCGTTCTCACAGTGATTTATCCATTTTCGCAAGCGGCCGACTGACCGAGTAATTAACAAGGCCTCCAAACACACACGTAATTATAAAAGCGCTTCCGCGCGAGGGCAACTCACACACATACACACATAGGTTAGAGAGTATAGCATATAAGTGTAAGCCAGTAGCAGCGGCGGCGGCGGTAGCAGGCGTTCGAGATTCCAGTCCCTTGATAAATCAAATAACAAGTATCCGCGGTAGCGCAGCTTAATCTAGTTAATCTATCGCGCTCGCGCGAGCCTCGGCTATACGGATAATCGATAACGCCGCGAGAGGTGGTCTGAGCGAGTTTCTGTACGACCACGACGACGAGCCGAGTTTTCGAGCCGCTGCGCAGTGCAAATGATGCGCGTAATAGCTGTCAACGCAGTGAGACGTTGCTGCGTTAGTGTATTTGTTAGTAAAGGAGATGCAGCCCGCGGTTGCTCGACGAGTTTGCTCTGGGTTGATATGCGGGTTTTGTTTTGTGTGTGCACGTGGGGATGGATTGAGATGTCGTTATTATGTGTATACTGATATTTATCTTACGTATACTAATCGAAAAATGTTTCTTTTTGTTCCATACTACGCTCCTTTCGACCAGCCCAATTTTGTGGCGAATCTTGTTCAACCATTGAATCTCACATACCGCATCCATTGTTCGTCAGCTTTCGTTGAACGAGGGCGTTGATTAGCGCGACGCACAAAACGATCAGCCGTGGAATATTTGCGCTGCACACACTCGCTCTCCGCGAGAGCATTTTTGCGCTTTCAATTAACGCCTGCACACTCGCGGCTCTCATAAGTCGGCGCAAATCGATGCCTCGCGCGCCGGCATCATTACAAGCGTCGGACGTTAATTGATTTCTCGCGCGGCATAATTGGCCGATCGCGAGCGGGAAATCGGCGCCGATTCATCTAGGCAGTTTAGCGGATTTCGAAAGGGAGGATCATTGAGTAATACTCGTACGCTTTTACTCGAAAGCTTTTAAACCTGTGCTGATAATTTTATGCATGGTATAATATAAGATAGTGCTTTTGACGTAGCTCGGTAGAAGTAGGATGAAAGTTTGCTATTTCTTCTATAGCGTGGAAAGGGACTTCCTGCTCCGATACCATATCCCCGCGCGGTAGACCGAGCTGACAAGTGATAAAACTCGTTTGGCTAATTACGCGGCGCAGTGCGTTACAGAAAATTGTAACTACGTATGTAAAATAATCAAGTAGATGCGAGATAAGCCGTATAGGGGGATATTACGCTCGAAAGTCGGTCGTCTCGTTCAATTAGCAGTCTCGCATCAGCGTCTCTCAATAACAAGCCGAAAACCTTCAGTCTCGAAAATCTCAACTCGCCATATACGAAAACGCCATTCATAACACCTGTTAATCCCGGAAAACTTTCCGCATTCCATCCCCGACTGCAGTATAACAACTCCCTAAACAATATCGCCCGCATCCAATCGACTGCGAAATTAATCCCCCATCGCTTCGTCATCCCCGCGCGATAATCTTAATGAAACTCAGGGCTTCGCGCGCGCTCACGCACTTGGATTATCTTATCCCGATTACTCAGACCGACGGAAAATTAAACGTCTCGCGGCTAAACGCTCGTTTTTCACCTCGCAGGTTAATTAATTTTTTTATCTGCTCCGCAGGATCGAACGATTATTTACTAGTCGATACGAGTGATGAAGAGCATCGGCTCGCTTTCCTCTTCCGCGAGAGAGTTGCGTGAGTCCGGCGCGTTTTCAGTTAGCGAGATACGGCCTCCTGCCTCCGGGCTTATGTAAATTCCGTTTATTATTGCGGCTGACGATTACACGCGCGCATGTGTACACAATATAATCGCGTCCGGATTCCCGTTCTCAGGTCGTTTGCACGCGTTTCGACTCGACAAGCGATTGAAAATTAAGAGGCTCGGTAGAGTCGATTTTTACTTTTTCCAAAAAGGTTTGCTTTCAATTCGGTTGCGCGATTCGAATTTTCGAAGCGGAAGAATGCGTGCCAATAAAGTACAAAAAAAAGACAGAGGAACAGAAGAGATGAAGCGGCGCCTCAACAGAGAGAAATGAGACGAGCGTATACGGCTCTGGCTAACTAATTGCGAGTCCAGACAGAGCCTTGGCGGCAAAAGTTCGCCGCGCGCGGTATCGAGTGACTGCAGCGCGATAGAGCCAAAGTATGCACTTACAAGTCGGCAAATATTTGCGCCCGTGTACGCTTGTGAATCGCGCGGGTGATTTAAACTGATGCACTTTATTTTGTCTTCCTCGCCTCGCCAGACAAATGCACTCTATACCAGATCGAGCAAGAATATTTATAACTATCTCGGAAACAAATGTACAGTTCTCTCTCGTGTGTACAAAGGAATCCGCATTGAGATCCAGCTCACAATATCGCGTCGTATAAAAATGACATGCGCTTATAATACATACCCTTGAACTCAAGATCTATTCAGCAACAATAGCCCGACGATTGCGCGGTCAGTGTCGGTATCTATAATACCTCCTCGAAGGCGTGGCGTAGCAGCGCTTTGCTGCCGAATCATCGCTGGATGTCGAACACGTTGATTTCTCAATAGAGAAAAGTAGGTGTACGTCGGGTTCTTTTTTTCTCATCTCTTCATTGCGGCGTGATTGATTGACGCGGCTGAATGGCGAATGATTCTTGAGTCAACACCGCGGGTTTGGATGGCTGGAAAAATGCAAGAGGGGAGGGGGACGCATTGTGGAGATAGAAACTGGTACGAGGAGAGAAAAATTCGCGTCGCATGTAATTAAAGTACCGTAAGCCAAACACACGCACGTGCGCGCGCCTCTGAGCCTGACAAGTGGAACAATAGGATGATAGGGTAATTGAGGCCTTGGCGCTGGATTTTTCTCGATCGGTAGCTTTTCGACGGCACTTTTCTACTTTCTATGAAGTATCATTCGTTACACGCCCACTACTTCATTAATCAGCATCGGAATACTCGGCGTAATTACATCGGCGACGATTTGAAGAGAAAATCTCAGCGAAAGCTCAACGATGCGCCAATGAGATCACGCATAGCATGGGCACAGGTGGGAACGTTAGCAGTCGAGTAGCCGCGGTTGCACGCGAGCGCGCGTATCGGATTCCTATTGACCGTTGAAGCTCGTGTTTCGCGCTTCTCTCCCCTTATGCGCAGCCGCCGCTGCATCGCACGCAATGCGCGACGTGTTTAATTGGCCGCAAAGCGGCGCCTGATGCAATGCGCTGCCGGCGTCTGATTCAGAGACGCGCCGCTGTCGTTGCGTATGTGTGCTTTGCAATGCTTTGGGTGATAGGACGCGAGGGAGGGAAATTTTTTCAATTTCTTTTTGTTCATCAGTTTTACAAAATTGAGTAATTATTGAAGCTTATACAGGCTGATATCACACGCACAAGCATGATGCATGGACCATAAAATTTGCCGACAGTTTTGTAATACAAACCTCAACTTCCCAGCCATAAAGCTCCAAAATCCCTTAAATTAAACCGCACGTCTTCCCGCAAAAAACCCAAAAGCCCATAATGACCGTCTCTCTTTCTGGGCACGACGCCGGTGTTCCTGATATCATTAACGCAGACTTGCGTGCAGCGACATCGTTCTCGCTCCACCCCGAGGTATCCTAATGCTCGCCCGCGGCGTCCTTACCCGGAATTCGCGCGTGCAAGTAGGTGATAAAGAGCAGCGCGGTCGCCTTTTTTCCCTCAAAATTGCGTGCTAATTTTCGAGATTGCCGTGTGTGGGTCCGTCCTGATTGTATACGAGGCGAATTGAAAACTGCCTGTCTACTGGTTTTTCGGCTCTGCACACGAGATTTTGAGGAAGAGATAAGCTTGATCGGTTTTTGTAACGGGACGACGACGTTGAAAAATTATCAATACCTTGTATCGCGTATAGGAAACGTCGTATCGATTTCAAGTCTACACTCTTTATTACACTATCGCGTCGAAAGAGCAGACAATTACACGGCTATCTCGCGGAGCCTACTGTTAATGATCGCGAGCCGCCTTTTAGCGAAATACTTATAATTATCGTCAACGGCTCTCATAGTCTCTCTGAAATTAGCAGCTCGTTCGTATACACGCCGTAAATTAGCAGCGATGACAATGCTCGTAGTCCGAGCGAAGGCAGAGGGCTAAATTGATTTTTGATACCCGGAAACATGTCCGATTTATGATCGAAATAGAAATAAGTTTCCGGCTGAAGAGAAGCGCATGTATAATTAGATATACCCCCGCTTCTTCCTGGGATGTTAATTCTGACCTCCTTGCATTTGAGTAATTCGACAAATGAAGCGCAATTAGCTAAGCGCAACCGCAAGGAAAAAAAGGCTCGTATGCAATTACTTTGTGTATATCCTATACGTTCATTTTAAAATCATTAGGCGCGGAGGATAGTCTCTAACTGAAAAGCTGCAGGACTCTGCAAAACTGCGTTTGAAAACAATTTTCGCCTGGATTCGAAACTTGTTACGCGCGAGATTGAGCCGAAGAGGAAATTTATGGTTTAAATATTTCGGGCATTCAATGTATTCCGGCAGCGAGTGTGTAAGCTATACTTGCGCAAGTGAAAGTCGCTACATTTGAAACGCATTTGTAAATATTTTGATAGCCGGCACGTACCTATACTCGCTGGCAATTACGTAGTTTCCGCGTTGCGAATATCGAAATTCGTCATATTTTAAAATCTCCGTATCTTCGTTCAAAAAACAGCTCTGACGAGCGCAAAAAGTATCCGACGCCTCGACGTCATCGCCTGCGAGAGAAAGAGAGAAAGAGAGAGAGAGGCGCGAATCGGCTCTTTTTCCACACACAGCCTCATCCGATCGTGCGGCTCTTTGGCGGTTATTAGGTGTTACGTTAATCCTCGCTCACGCGTGTGTTTATGTGGATCCTAATGCGCTTCGAGCTCCCCCCCTCGCAAAACGCTAAATCGTGCACGTGCTGCGGAAAGACGTATTTTAAAGAGTCGGCATCATGTAATAAGACGCGCGAGCAGCGGCGGCGGCGGCACGTCCCGAGACTATAGTAGGCTCGCTATACTCTCTCGTGATGCATTATGTTCTCGCGCTCGCGAGAGCGGCCAGGAAGAAGTGAATCGGACAGCGGAAAAATTTGATACGGCCGTGATGAATGAGCCGACGTGTGTATGTGAGTACGTGCTGTGTCGAGGGGAGAGAGAGAGAGAGAGAGAGAGAGAGAGAGAGAGAGAGAGA
>JAZHPH010000078.1:465354-512699 GCA_037356405.1 Nasonia oneida
AGAGAGAGAGAGAGAGAGAGAGAGAGAGAGAGATGAGTTCGCGAGAGGTGCTGGATTAGGGATATGCGGTTCGCGTTACGAGAGTTTTTTTCTAAGGGCTTGATTATTAGCTGCTATTTTGTGGCTGGGGAAGTTTTATGAGGTTTGACATTTGTCTGGTTGATGATGAATTTTGTAATAAGTTTCTCGTTATAAAACTTGGAGTGTACCCTCTTGAAAGAAAAAAACGATTGCCTGATTTTGGCCTGAACTTCTGCGGGATTTAACTGACTGAAATAGAAGTTATATATAGTTTAATTATCTTTCATAGTGTGTGTGTGTGTGTGTTCGCATTTTAAAGCAGTAACTCTGATACTAAATTTTGCTATAAGATCATCGATTCACTTGTAGCAACTAAATTTTTTATTCAGCATAGAGATTCTTTAAAAGAACTTTCTATTATCAATCATATAATTTCACATTTTGTATACTATTAAAAAAATTCGTATCATCGCACACTTATAGAAAAGCTCGCAATACTTTTTCACCAAACCCCATCATCCCTTCGTGAGAACACGACTTGATTGTCCCCACGTCAAGAGTCAAACCTCCTTGACGAATCACCTTCGAGCACATACCCGGCACCTCGCGAATCTCGCATAAATCCCCGTACAGGTAGGCACCACCACCGCAGCACACCTCGACCGATTCCCACTTCTTACAAGGGAGCAAAGAGCCAAGTGAGTCGTAAAGTACATAAAGAATCAAAAGCGGCGCTTCTCTCTTTCTCCCACGAGTGAATAAAGAGTATACAGAGGGGGGAGACTCGCGCGCGCGCCTGACCCCGCGACTTGACCCTCGTCCGCGCGCAGTATGCGTGTGCACAGGGAGAGAGAGTTGAACTTGACTGAGTGGCGCTCGGCGATAATTATTGCCCGAGACTCGATGCATTATAGCCGTCAGTTGCGTGCGCAGGTGCACGAGGAAGAGATTTTAGCCGTGAATTTTCGCTTGCTCGTTTGGAATCTAAATATAGAACGTGTCGATTTTGCGTGTATCGTCGACGAAGCGTTTCTGTAAACAAGGAAAATGTATTTCTGGAGAGGATTATTGTTATTGATGAGCGAGAAAATCAATTTTTCCCATCTCTTCCTCCTCCGCGCTGATAGGAGTTTCAGTTACTTTGCGCCATAAACATTACCAATCGACCCCGAGAATCTCCAGTTATCTTAATTAACAATTGCTGACGCTAAAACTTACCTTCACCCCGCTATAGTGTTTATTGAAGCGCCTGTAGAAGGCGCATCGACGCGAAAGATTGGAAGGAATAAACACATCCGTTTTTCCCGAGAGTCAGCTCCGCAGACAGATTCGTTAATTGAGAGATAATTCTCGAATGCAATATCGGGAATTCCGAGACTCCGCGCACAGATACGCCTTATCGCGGATTGTTTATTATATATAAGTGTATATACAAGATGAGAGAGAGAGAGAGCCGATGCGCGATTAGGATTATTATTGCTTCTCACATCCTCTCTCTCTCTCTCTCTCTCTCTCTCTCTCTCTCTCTCTCGTTATATTTTGTGGGAGAGAGATACGTCGGATTCCGCGATTGTGTAGTTATGTCAGAGAGTTATACGCTGCGTGTGCGAGTATTTTATATCTGAGATTTGTTGCGTTCACGGCTGCTGAGTTTTGAGTGAAGTTTGGACTCTGCGAGATTTTCGATAAGACGAGGAGGTTCGTGAGCTTATCTTTGTTGTCTACTAGTTTGCTGTGACTAGGCGAGTGCACGTTTCGCCATCTGCGATGTTTGTAAGAAAAATTACTTGTTTATCTATTAGCAGTATATGAACTTTCTCGCTTCGCGAGATTCAATGAACTAAAACGTGCAGCGTTCACACCTCGCAGCAGGCTACGGTGTGTATTATGAGCCGCTATTTATTTCTGATGCCTAATTTTCACATAACGTAAATTGCCCTATTAAATTTATTACTATCGATCAGGCCAATTGAAAATAAACCTAATAAATGAGAGTATAATGTACACTAGCAGCGGAGAGCGAGATATAAATAAATCGAATGCACTTTCAAAAATTACATCATACGTAATTACACACACACACACAGTCAGAGACGGTTTGAAAATCCTAATGCGCCGCGTTACGAAAAATCGTAAAACCAGACAAAACAAAGCAATAAACCATCGACCACAGGATATTAATGATTAACGCAATCCCTTCCATTTCTGTTGCAGGTAAGCGAGCAATCTTTACGACAGCCCTAAATTCCCTCGAACAAGCCGCAGCGCGCAGTGGTAAGCTTACACAAACCCGAGAGTAAAAAAAATCAATCTCCCGCCGATATGCTAATCCGCATAGGCTTCTCGCGGCGTCGTCCTAATTTAAACTCCCTCGTAAACAGCTCCTTGCATAATGCATATGAACGCGCGTGACAAAAGAGCGGTCATCTCGAATTTACGAGACGCTCTATACAGTGATTCCGTGTTTAACGCGTGCGTGTGCGCGGGAATAAGCGATAGATCGAAGGATCCGAGTTTTGTGTGGATATTATAATGTGGAAGAAGGAGAAAGCTGACACACAGTGCAAAGAGAAGATAATAAAGTTTGTGGATGAAAAGAGAGAGAGAGAGAGAGAGAGAGAGAGAGAGAGAGAGAGAGAGAGAAATTTCTTGCGTCAACGGCGGCAAGACTATGGCCATAGCGATGTCTCGCGTGCAATCATTCGCGGCGGCTCTGGATACGGCAATGTTATTCATGATTTATCGACGGGTAAAAGTAGGTTGCGCGTACGCGCGTTCTTGGAATGTACGTATGGAGGATATTCCTTTTTTCTGGGACTTTTGATGATTGTAGTTTTATAAATAAAGCGATATAACTTATCACGCTATTAATAGTACGTTATCGTAAATAAAAATTTAAAATTTTTTTAGAGAGATTATTACTTGTTATTATATTACCAAGGCTTTAAATGATGCATAAACTTTATAAAGTTTCATTTCAAGACACAAGTTGTTTACTATTTTGCCTCAAATGCCATATTTTAATGACAAATGCAGGACCACTGATATAATCCAGCTGATATTTCCATCCAATTATTGATTTTAAAAGAAATCAACCACCGCAATATAAAAATATAACGAATATCAGTCAAACACTCTTTTAGAACGACAAAGGAAAAAATCGAATGCCTGTGATATATACTCATAGCCCAGTCAACACCATCAACATACCACCGATTTCCCTGCGCAAACTCTCCAAGTCCCTTGTACAAGCCACCTTAACTCGAACTCAGACCCACTGCGCACTCCTCACTCGTGGGTGTACAAGCTCGAGCAAAACACGCTCCAGACTAATTAAACGTCCAGTACACATCCCCCGACTTATGTCTCGCTGTAGGCGAATTTATGTCGAGACAATAGCCAGCGATAACAACTCGCGTAACTCGTTCCTTCTTTTCTCCGCATTTACGGAAAATCCACACTCGCGTACACAACGAGCCGCCGCGCGGTGAGACTTACGTAATTTGCACCAGTCAAGAGTTGCCGTAGTATGTTCTTCCTACGTGTAGGTATACAAGAGCGCTTTATTCCATCGACATTTGTGATTTACTTCGATTACGTGACAGTGAGGCTTGCGCCCGAGCGAATAAAGCTGAGAGCACAATCGCGTTGATGCGGTTATGTGGGCTATTTTTAGAGTAGAAAAGGTTACAGTTAATATGAGATATTTTTATCTGAAAAGGAATGAAGTCAAACCGATAAAGACAATCGTAAAACGGATGCTTTCCTCCCCGACATCGCCGTTAAAGTACAGACCGATAATTCACAATCCGCGCACAGAACCGATGCCCCGCCGAATCATCCTCCTCCAGCACCGAAATAACTCTCATCCATCACACAGCCGAAAACCGCGCAGCAAACAAACCGAAAGCGCGTCGACTACATCACGCAATATCTCGCGTTAATTAAAGCCGCGGGTAAAATTCAATTCGCCGCACATCGGGTCCGCGCATAATATACGCAAAACCGTGTCCTTAAACGACGACTCTCGTACCCCCGATAAATCGCCGCCGAGGACAGTACCTTCGAAGTAAATCACGGCCGCATGTATACAGTGCACAGCTTCGCGGATAAATATCGCGCGCACGCCTTAATTTAGTATTAACGGTGAAATTATCGGCGCAACGCCCCCGATTGTGTGTACGTATGTGCGCATAAAGCAGTGGGGACCGGCGAATCTTGTGGTAGGAATCTGGAGGCCGGATTCACACCGGCGAGGTGTGGGTATCTGATGATTCCTGCGGGAATTTTTTGCGCTTGATTATAGTGCGCTTTCAATGTGCGCGCTCCTTGCTCCGCGCTTGAAGGAGCGAGAATGAGAGCGTTAATTGATAAAGTGATATAATTAATTTTGGGGTAGGTTTTTTTTCGTCCGAATGAAATTAGATTAGATATAGTACATGTGTAGCGTTTTTTGTAGAGCTATTTCGAAACTACGATCGGTTTTTACCGAGTTTTCTGGAAGACCCACTTTTTTCTCCGACTTCTGCCTCTTATTTGGGCGATACCGCGTCACTCTTATAATATATTTGATCTTCTTATTCCTTTTGCACACGATTCATCTCGGCGTCTCGCAAGTTCAAAGCCTCGAGCGTGAAGAATCTTCTTTTCGCCTACTCCGAAACTTTTTCACGGTATAGATCAAATCCTCAATTCGTCCCGACGATCGATCATTCAAGACTTAAACCGGAATAATCGAAACAATGATCTCCACAACGCTAAATGAAAAAGTCACGAGCGCAATCAATAAACAAGCCAAGCGCACACTTAATCTTGGAATCCCTCTCATCTGAAAATCTCATCACTCTCTCTTCTCGCGCGGAGGCGAACAATCCGCGGCAACACAATGGCGCACCTTGTACCCCATCTTCCAGCCATCGCGAAATAAAAGGACTCCCTCGAATATGTATATGTTTAGGTATACAAGTCGGGCGCCTGCGCAAGAGACGAAAGATATCACTGGGCGTGCGCACACCGATGATCTCTCTCTTTCGCTCGCTCGCTCGCGTATTTCATTGTGTGTCCCGGAGACTGTTGGTGTCGACGCCCCCGTCAGCTTCGCAATGTCCGGCACACTCTGCGAGAGATAACCCGGATACGCGCGCGTCTCCTTCCGCGCTTGGGCGCCTTTCATTGTTTCTGTAGCGTGGGAGAGCTGCGTGCGCGAGTGTATGCCTGCGGACTTTGATCGGGATTTTTCTTCGTGTAATTTAGTGGCGTTTACGTTCACTACTATAACTAATTGGTTGTTGCTATCTGCAATCGTTTTCTAATACGACGATAAGCACATTTCAGATTCATACAAACGCTCTGATGAATATAATTAAAAAGCGGCATTTGTTATACATTAATTAAATTTCAATCGAGCATAATAAAATTAATTAATTGTGGCGTTGATTCAATGAGTGCTCGTAGCAAGATATAATAGAAATCGTCATAAATGCAAAGCAAAGCGAATTAAAATGAGTTATAGGTTCTCTCACACAGAAGAGTCTTACTCCCACGCACAGGCATACGCACCGATTCTCTCAGCGATGAATAATAATTGCTAATCAGTCGAACATCCATCGATCAACGACGTTATAATGAAGCACCTGTCATATACTGACACCTGCTACCGGTATTCATTTTTAGACAGGTGTTTTGCGTCCTTTACGATTACACTGTATTTGTTTGTGTAATGAAAAGAATGTGAAAATATGGTTCGAATTCAAATCGTTTCTTGGTATATCACATTTATTGGGTCAATAGAAATTCTAAATATTTAAATATACACTTAATTTGCGTCAGTTGTGATTATCGTTTCAATTTTAGAGTACAAAATTTTGAATAATTTATCTACCTAATGCACGTGTTCTACATAAATCATATAATATAACATGCAGACGTCGCATACATTAATTTCTCTAATTAAGGAACAAAATATTGATAGTCTTACTGACACGTGTCACGATTGTCCACCTTAAATATTGCATTGAATAAGAGTTGCTCAGTTTTCCAATTTTTAAAAAAAATATCACTACACAGTCACGTCGCGAATTTAGCGTCCCACTGAGTGTCTCTTTTTCACACAGGAAACACCATCGGCTGCGACCACTTCACTATAACTGCACTTGCAGACCCTCTTTAGCCCGTCGTTATACGGCACAGCAAAACAGAACTTCTCACAACCACCTGTGCCATCCGAGCACGGGTGTTCTCTCCTGATTTTTTGCGTTTTGAAGGTGAACGCCATGATCTCGGTGATGGGTGCCTGGTCCTGGTTCACCAACTCGTAATCAGCATCTTTAGCTTCACTCGTCTTCTCTATCCTTTTCACGGAGTTGCTTTCCGAGCTTCTGTAGTAGACGTAGTGCTTGTCCAGTGCCAGGACTCGTGAAGCCAGATCCAGTTGGCCAGAGTACACTCGGACTCCTGTGATCGTCCTGACGTCCGTACCATCGAGACTGGAGTGTTGTATCTTGTCCATTCCTGGGACGCTCCAGTACAGTCTGTCGGTGTAAAAGTCAATGACGATGCTGGCGATGTAGTAGCGCTGATCGGTGCCAGTGTGATTGAACTCGATAACATTCGAACCGTCCAGGTGTGCCCGGTGGATCTTGTTGCGTACACCGTACCAGTGGCTCTGTTCCACGAAGAAGAGGTAACCCTTGTTCGGGTGTACAGCCAAACTAGTTAGCTGAGACCTGTCGTACATAACAACACTAGGACTCCAGGGGTTCTCCACGTTCACGGCGACCATGAGGTTGCGCACACCCATGATGATGTACAGATTCTTGGACACCCAGTCGTAGGACATGTCCCGAAAGTCATCGTCCTGGTCCAGCACCGACTCCCAGTGGCTGTCGTTTAGTCGGACTTTGTAGAGGCGCGAGTGGTCCACGTTGGCGATTTTGGCCCAGTAGAGGATCGTGCCATTACGTGAGTCGTAGTTCAAGCCACCAATGACGGTTTGGGGGTGTATCTCCTCTACGTACTTGCGGTCCTGGTGATAGTTCATCGTCGAATTGTCCTCGTGTTGGATCCGACAGATGCCCGGTATAGTATTGGTCATCAGGAAGAAGTTGGGCTTATCGTCTACATGCTTCTTGTCTGTTTTGCGATAAAGTACTGTATTAGCATAGCATAAAAAGAGACGCGATTTTTATTTCTACGCGAGCTTTGAAAACTTGGATGCAATTAGCTGAGTCATCAGTACATTCTTTTGCAATAGTTCTAGAGCAATCGACGCTCTATTATGTTTGTTTCGAGCGAGAGTTGTCTACAGTGTAACTACGCATTTATCCTTTAGCAATAACACGTAATTTCGTGAAGATATACACTTCAAATAGTTTCTAAATTTTAAATTCTTCTCTCTTTTTATTGAACATTGAAAATCAATAATTCAGATATTAAAATAAAGTGTGACACAAAATTCTCAACTAGACATCTGTGTGTAATTCAATTAAAATAAATGCACAAACTTACATCTCAAAGCGCAGCCATTGTTCGGAGATCCCTGGACGATAAGATTACTGCTAATCACTAAAATCCCGATAAAAACAGTGCGGAACTTCCAGTCTTTGTATTTCATTTTGCAGCGTGTTAACAAATGAAGCGCTCAAATCGAATTGAGTTCACACTCCTTCGTAGACGTCTCGCCGAGTGAGCGCTTGTGTGATTCAGTACACATTTTAAATAGATTATGTCCGAGGTTATCACGCGTTTGACTTTAAATTGATACAGATGTTTTGAAACGTTTTAAAAATGTTTCAGAACTTCAAGTTTCATACATTTTAAGGTATCGAGTGTCTGAAATTACTCGATAACGATTTTTCGTACTTTTGTTGGGTTTAAAAAATGCTTGATTTTTTCATGATTTTAAATCAAATGGTCAGTGATACGGTTGCGTAGTGGAAATTAGAAATCAATGAAGTACTTGGGTGGTACTTGTTTATTATTTAATTTATGAATAATACGAATATTACATCGACGAATACGTAATAGTAACAGTCTTTCGTAAACAAGTACAGAAATTCGGCTTCATTATTATCTAAAGTCAGTCATTTCGTTACAGAATAAAACTATAGTACAAATCATTATTCTAATACCTCGTCGCACGTATCTTCAAGAAAACTACACGCGCAAACATCTTGTATCGAATCATCGTTCGGTACTGCAAAGCAATATTTTGGACAATCGCTATTTTCACTCCTACAGGGATGATCGTTTCTGATCTTCTGCGAGGCATACGTGAAAACCATGATCTCCTTGATCTGTTCTCTGTTGTAAACTTCGTAATCCTCGTCTTCCAAATAGCTTCCTTTCTCGAGTCGACGAACCGATTTAGAGTCAGCCAGAAGATAATACACGTAATGCCTGTCGATAGCCAGGGTTCTAGCTGTGCTGCTCCGTATATCATAGTAAACACGAACGTTGTTTACGGTTCTGATATCGCTGCCGTCCAGATTTGAGTATTGTATCACTTCCGAATCAGGTATACTCCAGTACAACTTGTCCTCGTAAAAGTCCAGCATTATGTTCGTTATGTACTTCTTGCTGCTCTTGGTATTTCGGAATTCGACGCTGTTGGTGCCGTCCAAATGAGCTCTGTAAATACTTATGTCGGACAAAGATCTAGCTCTAGAAGCTTTGTCGACGAAGAAGAAATATCCTTTGTTAGGATGTACAGCGATGTCCGAGATAAATTCTCGCTTTTTCAGTATCACACTGATGTTCCACGGATTTTCGATGTTGATGACCCCTACAAAGTAGTGTAAATTCATGTATAAATTTCTCGCTGCCCAGTCGTAAGCAGTATTCGTTATCAGAAAACTGGTGAAAGGCCACCCCAAGCTCCAAAGCTCTTCTTGATCGAATATCAATTCCCGATTAGTCTCGTTCAGGCGCATTTTGTAGAGCCTCGCCATCGAGCTTTTGGTTCTTGTAAAGTATAGGATCGCGTCATCTTGGGCATCGTAGTGGAGGCTCGATATTGAGATTTCCTGCTCTGCCTCGTAGTAAGGTGTGCTCTCGAAAATGTCTAATACCGAATTTGCCTCGTGACGAATTCGACATATTCCAATGCCATAGGTACCTTGATCCACTTCGTGCTTGATGTTCAGGAATAGGTCGGGCTTTTCGTCCACAGGATATCTGTCTGCATGAATGTTATATTCAACGATTAACTCCAACGAAAATTACTTTTAGGCAAAATATAAAATTCAATTTTTCAAACTCACATCTTACGTCGCATTCGCCAGAACTATTCGTACATTCACATACTTTCACGGCGAGCCAAAGAAAAATTAAACCGAGCACTTTCTCCTTCATTTTTAGAAAAATAATTTCGAGAAATGTACAAAGTACGTCTGGCCAGTGGTCCGTTCTACGAGCGACTGGCGGCGTTTGCTCTTGTTATCGGAAATATCTATGAAGACTACATTTCCCATAGACTGCTTTCGGATAACCAGTAGTACAGAATCCACTATCTTTTTGGGACTTATCTGTGCTCTCGACAGAGTCGTATGTGGATATGAGTGTTTAGAAAGTAGCCGAAGAAAAAAAAATAAACGTCAAACTGCTTTTATTTATTCGTGCGTTTTTACGGTCGTACCGGCTTGCGTAAGAGAATCAAAGCTCTTGAAAGGTGCGGTCGAAAAACGAAAAGCACGGATGTACCGGTTTCTCGCATTAAACACTTCCGCACCCACGGGACGGAGCGATCCAAAGCTGCACTTGTAAGATGTCTGTTAGGACCTGATTTCAAAGATTTTTTTACGATTCACTTAATAAATTGTAATTTTATGAATACGGACTCTGTTGAAAATAAAATATTATAAAACATACGAGAACGCATCCGGGCCACATGCGTAATATCCAAGGCACTACACGCCGACATCTCCACGCCCATATCCCGAGAAACCGGCGCTAAAATCTCACTGGAGGCTCCATTTTCACGATCGCCTGGATCGTAAACTCGCCAACTCTCGGCGCGCTGTATACATTTGCGCGCGCGTGGAAAAATGGAAAATACTCTCCCGAGGGATGTAATTACCGAAGCGCGTGATTTCAGCAGCGTGTAGGGCCTCGAATTGCTTCACGGCGTTTTTTTCGAAGAGGCATGAAAAAAACGGGAACATTTTTTACGTATACTCATACAATCGGTTTTCAAGACACAGCTAGAAGTGAAGGAAAAAAAGAGCAGATATAACTACTGTCTCGACTCGGAGAGATTCCGTGTATAATAGAATCCGCGGCGCCTCGAATGCATTATATGCGCGTGCGCGCAAGCGCGAATAAGCGGAGGATAGTCGTGCTCTCGCGCGGCGTAGCTCGGAACAATAAATTTACATAGCGATGTAATCGGCGGAAAACAAGCGACCGAACAAGGAGATTCTCTATCAGGGAGGAGAGGAAACACCTCGTTGGTCACGCGGTCGTGCCGCCGCCGCAGCGCGCGCTAACGAGCCGTGCAAAGCTCACAGGCGGAGGAAGAAGCCTCGGAGATGTCGCCCCCGATTATCGTTTAGGACTGATATTACGACTAAGCTTTAGTGTGTGTGTGTGTGTGTGTGTGTGTGTGTGTAAGTTGGGCTTATGAGATATCGTGCCTTTGTAGTCGATGCTTTATAGGATAGCGTTTGGGATTCGAATTGAGGCTGTAGATGCGGGTTTAATAAAAGTCTGTTTATATAAATTTACTGATGCATTAAAGAAATAGTTCGGTTCGATTTACAATTTAGTTATTATAGAGTGCATTATAAGATACATTAATATGAATGTGAAATTCTAACTAATCTATATAAAACTAACGCTTATTCTGAAGGTATCTACAAAATCATATTATATATGCATTATCAGTGAATTCCAGCAACATCCATCACTCCTTTACGTTGTCTACACTCTTCATCTTGCGCTTTCGAGATTTCGATGCCGGGCTCAGTGGGATCACATTTCGCGCGCTTTTTTTACACTGAGACGTGTCCTACTCATATTGAAAAGATAATTTTCGAGCTCGCGCCGTTATTTGGCACGACAATTGAAACTCCGGGAGAGGAAACATTTTCAGGACTTGAACCAGACATCGTAATGAGTTGAACATTGCTCAATGTATAAAACTGGGTTTGATCCATTTTAGTATTTCAGAGATTAATTTA
The DNA here is from genome assembly GCA_037356405.1 of Nasonia oneida. Taxonomy (NCBI): domain Eukaryota; kingdom Metazoa; phylum Arthropoda; class Insecta; order Hymenoptera; family Pteromalidae; genus Nasonia; species Nasonia oneida. The sequence goes on from JAZHPH010000078.1 coordinate 476,553, forward strand.
TAATTTCAAATTCGAAATGTTCAAATCAAAACTTATTTTATGGTGATCATATAATTATATAGGATGTTTTTATAATCTCGATTCCGATCAAAACCTTCCCGTACAAAAGATCGATGTAAAACGACGTCGCTTCAAAATTTATACTTACGCGAAAAAGTGTGGCAATTTTACTGGGACACCGTAAAAATTAATTAGGACAAATTAACTTCCTCCACTGAAGTTATATCGTCGTTCTTCCACTCTCCAACGGTCAGCGCGCGCCGGTCAAAAATTAATCTCGAATCTCACCTCTTGCTCAATATTTATGGCGAAAAATTATACCCCCATATCGCGGAAAAAAAGAAGCTACATACGCGCCGCGGCGGCTTTATCAAAGTAACGCGAGCGCAATCACAACGAGCGGAGCATCGAATTTTCGAAAATCCACGAGTAAAAAGAAGCTTTCGTGGCTACGGGCGAGGAAAGAAGTCGCGCTCGAAAATCAAAAGAGGGGCCAGTGCGTATACACAAGCATTATTTCCTCCGTACAGCTTAAACCGGTTCTCGCGCGCTTATAATTGCTGCGCCGGGATTGCGCGATAAATCATGATGAATATTCCAGGCGAGCGACGAAATCCTGTATTGGGAGAGTGGGCATCTTTAGAATTCATCAAATATGCGGGTGGTGCTATAAGCGTACACTGCGCACTAACTAATCGTCAAATTCACTTGGATCGACTTGTTTTTAAAGCAAACTATTCTTGCATCGCCATTTAGCTTATATTCACTTGAAAACGGTTTGAATATTAAATGCCGTTAGTTAATTTCGTTGGCTTATGTGGCTAATTTTTGAAAAATTAACTTATTTTTAGTTTATAATTCGCTGGATTCTCTAGACCAGGGACACGTTTTGCCAGAATTGATGTGTGTATGCATACAATTTGCCTCGTAGGATGTCTGATGATGTTGACGGCTCTTCTAGTTCACGACTTGATGCAAAATCGCGCGTAATTTATGCTGGCGAACGATGCAACACGCCCGATGAATGCCGGACCCCCGCGGCGAACTCGCGACGGTTTTATAAGACGCGAGCGCGCGTACTTTTGTACGTTTTATTTCGGGGACGCTCAGCGTCTATCACTAACTAATGTTTTCTTCTGGAGCATGATAATACAATTTTCGGAAATGTTAAGATTCTTATAAATACTTGAATTTTATTTGCCTGCTTACGCGGTTTCACATCAGTAATTTTACATTTTGGCTTGTTATTTTGGTGTACGATAATATTGAAATAGATTTTTTGTGGGTTAACATTTTTACGCAGAATTATCAGTTGGCTTAGAGCATGTTTTATCTTATATTATAAAATTGTCACAGCACTCGCAATTCATCATTGTTTTATAATTTATCGTGCAAACGTTATCATACGGACAAATCGTACAATAAGATGCACAACATACAACAACATTCATCACGAGTTTAGCGACAAGAAATTCTCATCCACAGATGTGCGGGCAACTATCTTCTCTCGACTTCACCGCGCAATTCTGAAGCAATCGAAATAAATTATCATCTCGCGGTTGAGTCAGCATCCCTTTTCCAGATACTCCGGTAAAAAAAAGCAGCAGCCCATACTCCCACCACACATGCTGCTCGGTGCATCAGGTTCTCCCTTAATTTGTCAAACGCAATTTAAAAATCACTTCTTTCCTCTCTCCGCGTCGGCGAAATGCCGCGCAGCAGCTATACTCTTCGCGAACTTTAACAGGATGCCGCCTTTTTTTCCGTTCGAAAGCTGCGCGGTGGAATGACCGCCGAATCAATTCGACGAGCCGATCGGCAAAAAGTCCGAAGTCGACGTGCTTCGGAGACAGTATACAGAGAGCTATTTTTCTCTCTTCCTTTTAGCCGTCCTCTGACGGCCGCTGGTGTTTATAAGAAAAGGGCGTATTGGTACAGGAAACAGCACTTTGAAGAGAAACAAAAGCTGGTCCCCTCGTCCCTTCGATTCTTCGTTTTTCGCGATATTTTTATTTCATTCTCCATCGCTTCATGCGTTGCGCAATATAACGTATTTACAAAATTGAATTCAACCATCAAAAATCCTTGGCGCATTTCAGCTTAAAAAATATGTTAGGTGCAGTACCTATACACTTGATTCGCAGAAGAGCAATATACCGAATACCGATTCTCGAGTGCTCCAGCATCGAGATGGATGATGCGAACTCGTTCGCTTTGTTCGCCGCGGGAAATCTCGCTCTAAGCTCGCCCTCATACATAAGGCAGTCGTACCTGCTACTCTCCTTCTCCCGAGAGATATAGACACTGCTGCGCCCCGTGCCGATGTTTATTTATAAGCGAATACGTTAGTCACAAATTTGTAGCTGAGAGCTGGTATATACACTCGACCCGTGAGTCACAAGATCCTTTGCGGCAGGTGGACGATACTCTGCACTACCGTGACGGCTGGACTGTATAAAATACGAAATAATTAGCGATCGGATGCATAACCGAGAAATTCAATAGAATCGTTATTACATACAAATTCGATAAATGCCCTATAATCACATTGGAATTCCGTCGATTCAAATTTCAATTCTCTCCCTCCTGACCCATACAAACCCGCAGCACCTGTCAGCTTAGCTTTACGATAGCCGCGGGAGCGAAAAAGAGTGCGCGACAAACGGAGAAGCCGCCGTGGAGAGGTTATAAGGAAAGAGGAGCCGCTATATGTACCCCCACCCCGACATGGAAATAGTCTCGATAAATCGCCGGTACGAACTATTCCATTATAAGCGAGAGCGCCGCGACTTTAGAGGCTCTCCTTTCTCTGTAGAGCTATGCACACACACACACACATATCTTTACACGCCTACGCGCGCGGCGTCCGTTTGCCGCAGCAGGTGTACGTTTGTGCTCGTATATGTACACGTATATATATATATATATATATATATATATATATATATATATATATAAGGGCAATGTTTTGTATTATATACGTGAATAGTCGTGAGCACATATAAAGGGGAAGAGCTAGATGTCGCGATATTTTCGATAAATTTTTGCCGCGCATATCGTGAGCGAGAGCCGATGTCAGTCTTTATAATAAGATTCCGCGAGCGCATTATATATGTGGGGAGACGAGGAGGATGATTCCGGCAGATTGGGATCTCGTTGATTTATAACTTTCAAAAGAGAGAGAGAGAGAGAGAGAGAGAGAGAGAGAGAGAGAGAGAGAGAAGCGTGCGGGGGATGAGGAAGTTCGTGCACTGACTGATCGATGATTGTTTTTGCTCTCGTGCAACTCAAATTTATTTTTGTCTCTTCGCAGAGTAAACGTCTTCTTACGAATCAAATTATGCAAACATTATTTTCGAATCATATGCATAAAATTCGAAGATAAATTAGATATCCTAAACTTAACCAGCAACTGCCCTGAAAAAATGCATCAAAGGTCAGCGCGTCGACGAACGCACTCAAGAAGACATTCTCCAGATGGAAATACCGAAGCAGCAGGCGCTGGATGTTAATTAACATTGATTTGCATAACGGCATATATATATATGTGTATATATATATATACACACATATCCAGGCGTCCCGCTCGAGCGATTTTGCCGTCGCGACGCGAACTCTTTATACAATTAGTATGTGCACGAGTCGGAATTGAGTTATACGAGCGAACGGCCCGGGACTGCCACGTGTATACTCGAGAGAGTCTAGAGTTGAAAGAGCCAATTGTCGGCGCGCGCTCTAGCTCATACACTGCACAAGAGCCGCGCCTCGTGCCGCGAAAATTAAACGCCGGCGTCCGAGCGGCTGCCGCTTTGAAGTGTGGAAGCTGCTGTTGATTCGTTTATTAAAAATGTCGGGGTGCAATCGTTGGAAAGACGTCTTGACGACGATGGTTTTTTAATCAATAGTTTTTTTTGCAATTGTAATATAATTAGAGGAGTATACAAATGCTCGGTAGTCAGAAATTTGCATAAAATGATTAATTTTTTTTTACTCAATAATATAGAAATACGAATTTATTTATTTACATAAAGATACACGATATTATTAAAATATACTCTAATACAGTCAGATGGAATATTTAATAGCAAAGAGGCATATAATACAAAATTCCCGTCTAATTTCATCACGCGACGAAGTCACGCCAAAAACATTCGAGGCTCGCCGATATATGCATAGATCGACATCTCCCGCATGTCCACGAAATCCATTGCTAGATTTCTTTTCGGAAAGAGATAGACCGTGTGCATGTAGCCATAAATGCCGATTGCGCGAATTCCCGCGCGATTATCTCGGCCATCGGTGAGCCACGATGACACGTCACTTTTCGAAATATAGGCATGTCGAGTGTTTTACTGATGTGAGAAATTGAAAAAAAAATGGGTGGTGGAAGGGAGGAGATTTGTAAATGGGGTTTTCGCACAAATATAGCCTTACATTCTCACATTTTTTTTGTATTTACTTCATTTAAAATAAAAGTTGCTGTTATTTTCCAAAATCTGTGGCATTTACATGGAAGAAACAAAATTAATGCGCACGTCAGCACAGTAAGTGCAAAGCGTTTCCAAACAGCCCAACTCCATCTCCCGACGACAGTTTCAGAAAAACAGTCATTGGACAAGCTCCATTTCTAGTAAAAATTAGCATAAACAGAGCGAATATAGAGCAGAAAAATGCCGCACGTATCCAGATCAGAATCGAGACTTGACGAGGCGCAGAACGATCGGTCTCTCCATTTGCATCTGAAACATATCGACTGCATCAGCCGTCGACAGTTTCGCAAGGTGCTTCTCTCTCTCTCTCTCTCTCTCTCTCGCTCTCCATGCGCACACACTTTCAAAACGAACACAGCGGCACAACCGCTCATGAGAATTCGCCGATATCTATATATCGTGCGATTAAATATTGCGTTTGATCCGAAGCGATCGAAAAATTTTCGCTGCTTTAGCCCGAAGCCCCGAGATTTTATTGTAACAGACTTCGCAATCTTGCGAAATTAAACGCTCATCGGTGTCGGAAGAGCCCTTTTAATTACGCACTCAATTTACCGCATCAGCAAAACACACATAACTTCTTCGTATGCGCAATAAATAAGCTTCGTATCACACACACACACACGACCTTCGCATTAGAATCATCGATCAAATTCCTCTCTCGCAGCGTATTAGCATTTTTACAAAAGGTAATTAGAAGCCCGCGCGAGAGTGTAAAATATCGGCCCTCCTGACGCTAATGCCTTTCTAAAAGCGTAGGTAAAAACGCGACGCACGCACTTATATGGCTGCGCGCGGCTACTCTCGATCGGCCGTTTTTTATATTTAGTGGGCCTGATGAATGAGAGGCCAGGGTCTCTCTTCTTAGACGTATGCAAGCGCGACGTTGTGCAATTTCTCATGAGGACTGTGTGCGTGTCCGGGCTTATTAAACTGTCCGTTGCAGACGATGGAGGCTCGAGCTTCGTCTCTGTATGCATAATAATACCTGCGGTGTGTGAGCACCGTTGCAGATCCGGGCTTTTTAAATGGAGCCATTTGTTTTTGGAGTCGGTCTTGATAACGTCGTTGTCGTTGAATGCTTGCTAAATATTTTTCTCATACGTACAGTTTTCATGACCAGTTTGCAGGGAAACAAGAGCGATTTCGAAATCTCGAAAATACAAATTGAGATATCACGAAATTCCGAAAAGCACTCGCTCAGCCATCCATCAACGTTCGAAGCGTTTTTCCAGCGGACCTCGTGCGATATCCGAGCTCAAACGATTTGTTCATTCGAATGGCTTAACAATGCTTCGTTGATATGCAAAAAATAATCTCAGATGCAGAATCGAGCCGGTATAGGGGGATTTTCGAAACGGTGGAGGGAACGGCTGAGAGAGAAAGACAGAGAAGCAAAAACGGAAAACCGTATAACGAAACTGTCTCGCTGTGAAACTGAAAGATTTATACGAGATCGATTTTCATCAGCACGCTATATAAGAGTGTCTGTGTTATAAGTTTAGACAGACGAGGGGCAGGTGCCGGTGAATGGATTGGATTTCCTTGGCATCGGTTTATTTTATAAGATCAAGTACTATTTCTTTGCTAAATAGCCGCTTAAGTAAATAAATCGAAAGCTAGTGTATCTGTATGTACAGCTGCGGAGAGGAGGTTTGAGAAAAATCACTTGCGCAAGATTCTTTTCAACGATTTTTATAATGCTCTTATATAGTTCGAATCACAATGATATTTTTCGTAATTATGGCAGTTGTAATTTTTTTTTAGTTTGTTAAACAAATTTTTTGAAAGCTATGTTTTATAATTCATTATTATAATAATTGATAAAACGGAGTAATTTGTTTATGAAATAATTATAAATCAAAAATAATATATTAATTACGGAAAGTATACGCGCGCAGTGTCTGTCACGACCACGTGGTTTCACATGCTGTCGGCGCGTATCTATTTCCCTCTCTCTCTCTGATTCTTTCTTTCTCTTCGCACCACTGGTTCAGTATCTCGGCAGCCAGGTGGCTACCAAAAACTCCATCCAAAAGTGAAGTAACGTTCGGATAGGCACAAATAGAAGCCGCTGCGCCTAGTCAAATTAAGATCATACTTCACAGGATCATTTCTGTAGTATATCTTCACAGACTCTCTACCCAAAGTAGGAGTCGATGCAACCACGATGAGGAGACGTAGCTCTCCTTCCTGAGCGTGAGGACGACTTGGAATTCCGGCTTTCGTCGGAATACCAGTCATCGATGATCGTTCACCTCCCGCATTTTATACGAGAGGCATGGAAGGATGGGCTTTCTGAGTGGCTGGTTTATTATAACTCAATAGAAACGGAAAACTAATAAGAGTAAAATACATTGTTACGTTGAATATACATACAATTATAGGGATGCGCGATATTCTAAAAAGTATCGATACTTCGTATCGATATGTATCAATACGTGCAATAGTACCCGTATTGAATGTATAGATAAAATAATTTACAAACCCCTTTCTTTAAAAAACAACTAAAATTTACAATTTTTAAATTGCTTTTAACTGTATCTTTATTATTTTATTTGATCAATGTTTGATAATTAATTGGTAAATTATAATTCACACAAACAATATATTAAATTTTTGTTTATGTGAATCATTTTTCTATAAGATTAACCTCTTAAAGGCGCCAATTTTTTGTTGTAATGACGCTAAAAATAAAAGATGCTGCAGGTGTTTGGGGCTCAGACGACTTCTGTCTTGTCATGATCCTTCTAGCCTTAGAAAATAAACTTTCCGAAGGGACAGAAATAGCGACGATGACCAGATACCGCTTGGCTAATGTAGATAAGCTTGAATTTTTATTCCAATATTCGATTAGATTTTCGCCCATTCCAATTGTAGGTTGATTTAAATAATATTTTAGCCCCGAGCGGCCGAGCGCCCTTCTAACGAATTTCTAAAGCGCGTGTGTATTTGAATCGGATAATGTATTAATACTAAATCTTAGAATTTATTATTTATTTTTGCTCTGTTTGGAGTAATAGGGTTTAACATAATGTAAAATATCGATACAAAATATCGATATCCACCATCTGATATAACGATATTCATATGTATCGATACAGTATCGCCCATCCCTAGACCGATTAACATATATTATATACAAATAAAAAATTTAATAATATTTTTCTGCATAAACTACTTTTCATAATAGCCGATTGGCGGCAACAGTGTCGAGATATAAATAAAAGAAGCGATGCATTGCTATAAATAATGGGCTTATTCGCGTGATTGCAGGCAGTGAGTCTCTCCTCTTGAGCTTGACCCGCCCCTCGACACATCCGATTATAATGCGGCCACATGCATATACGTCCCATTGATAATCGCGCATTAACTTTCAACACTATAGGCGTCGCCGCTGATGGCACGCATTATCGGGAAATACAATTTAATCGAAGCTTTTTGGGTCACGCACACCCTATCGTAGCGGTACACTTTACCTTCGAGCTGTTCGATATTCGATTTCATTGCATCGGCTTTGTTTTAATGAAATATGTGATGTATGTGTGATGATATTAAGTGACAAGATATGTAGCGGGGTGATTGTGTGGGGACAGTCACATGATACGGATTTGAGGTGAGCGAGCTTTCTAAGGAGCGAGAGGCTGGCAGAAGATACCGAGCCGCAGAAGAGTCCATCAGTTTACAAATAAATACAGTTAACAGTTACAAAAATTGAGCAGATTCATTTTCCCTGGCTACCTTCCTAACACGAGATTCGCAGAACTCGCGCAAGGCCGTGATCCCTTGCAAAATATTATTAAAATTTAAAATAGGCAAAAGTGGGAGGATAACCTTGCAATATATTTCGATTTTATAATAAAATTCGCTCGTAGTGATTATTCAATCCTAAAAATTAATGTTTCATTTTTTTAGGCTGATTCAGCAGAGAAATTTCTATAAATGAATATTTTTAACGTAACTTTTACAGATGTACAAATTAACCAATTTTTAATTTGACTCTCAATATTTCAAATATACAAATTAAAGTACTATGAATCTACAAATTTATAGAAATTAAACTAGTTATAAAATAGAGGACGAATAAATTTAATTTACAATATTTTGAATGAACTTAAATTTCTGAACATTTCAAGCACAATCTTGTAAAACACAGTTTAAGCTCAGATACGCGAGCTTAGTCTATGTAATCAATAAAGCGATTATCTAATTAATCCGCGGCGTGTGCTGCTAATGCGGTTCGTCTGCAGAACGGACGCCGCAGGGCCTTTTACGGCCTAATGGACAACCGCAGTCTATCTCGCGGGAGCAGTTTTACCTGTTTTTCCACGTGCGGACGTTTAGGCCGGCTGATAGGGCATAATATAAAGGCGAGCCCGCTGAGAATATAGCCCCGGCGAGCAGGAACGAGAAAAACACACTCGAGATCGATTGCAACTGCCGACGCCGACGCCGCGGTTTTGGCTTTTTGTAAGGGACCCCTGATGGCGCACTTCGCTATATGTGAGAGAATTGAGTTTCGGAGGTATTATGGGAGTTTATTTTGATTGATTATTATTATTATTTGATATGTGTAAAAAAAGGTTTAATACCTTACAACTTTCATGAGGGTTGGGCCTACGTAAACGTAAACCGCCCCGGTGAAAGTTTCAATTATTAACCTCGTTATAAACGAGTCGTATATTACAACTTCGTGAAAAAACAGCGATTCCAGGTCCCAAACATCGCTATCTTACCAGTCGTCATAAAAACCGCGACTGGCACGTTTGCTTGCCAGTTTATACGCCTGAGGACTCGCGTAATTTACCATTCACTAAACTAAACTGAACTAAAAGTTATAAGTAATGAATTAACTTGATTTATTTAAGTTGTTTCATAAAGTATTTATAAAAAAATCAGATTTGAGGAGATTTAAAAGTTTATAACTTTCGAGTGCAAGTTATGATCATAAGTCTATTAAGATTAAAATCCCTCTGTCACTAGCTATTTTTCTAAAGACTCGCTTAACCTACCAATCGAATTTCTTTTCTTCTTTTGAGGATGCTCTTCATTCTTAGATGAATGAATTATCGGACTCGTAAAACAAACCGTAATATAAAAATAAACAAGAAATATTTTCTTGGATAGCGATCAATAAAAATAACAATCATAATTTTAATACATTTTCATGCAGCCACTAACTAACGTAACTCCGCCCTCAACCTGTCCTCCAACAAAAGGCCACGTTCACGAGAACCTACAGTTGAAAATTGCGAGCGTGGCAACGAATAAACTTTTACAACATCTTAATACACTATCATCGTCCATCATATGCTGTATCGTAGATAGAAAACGCGTGTATTTCGCGACGACGCGAGGCTGGCTCAGATTTACCGTCCAAGCCTCGAGCGCGAAGCAACGATATTTATGAATGGTTGCATTTAGCGCACGCATGCTTCGCTCCCTCTCGACACTCGTAAAGCTCTTCGGTCGCTGGTATGGGTATACAGGTGTCGCATCCGCTTGACTATGGTGGCGTAGATTGCATACGAAGGGCTAAGATGCGATGGTGCACTTAGTAAAGTGGCAACACAGTTACGTGATACTTTATGAATTCGTAGTTTTTAGGAACTCCATATTTATCTCGTCTTTCATATAGATACTTAGTAAGAATACCCGCGTAAAAAAAGTTGAGTTCACTTTGAGATTTCAAAATGACATATCTCAAAAATGGCACTTTTTAAGATTTGTTAAGACGATTTCATCTTACTAGAGTTCATGATTATTTTAAGATCAATTTTTGAGAGATTTTTAAGCAATTCTAAGAGTGAATTATCAAAAACTTGTGAGACGAAATTAAGGCAAATTTGAAATATTCTTTTGGACGAATTAAAGCGCTATTTATGAGCAGAATTTTTTCTACAATATAAGACAATTCTGAAACTGTTTAGAGTTTTTTCTTGTTTAACTAGATCAACATTCAAAACTCTTTCAGGTTTTACTGGTTCTTCTGTGTTTACCAGTAATACAACTATTGCTGGTTTTGGCTAATTTTTTGGCATTTAGCCTTCTTTAAATTTGTTTTCACAGACGAATCTCTCCTGCATCGCCATATTTTTGCTAATTCAGATTTCAAAAAATACCAATAAAAGTTATAGTAAATTATACAGCAAAAGTTAGTAAATTTCGTCCTTACCAGATTTAATAATATCGTGTGATTTTCTGAGCTCAGTACTAACGAAGCTACAAAAATTCTGAACTTTAGGTCCCATGTTCAACTTAACGATTGTCTAACAATTTTGGTGTTACTTTTTACTTTAATTTTTAAAAAGTGCAACTTACTCTTGGATCTTCGTCTTATTTTTAAAAAATCTTATTTTTAAAAAATCTTAGTTTTTCGATGATCACTAAACAGCTGATTCAACCTCACCTGCTAAAATTCAATTCTTAAGATTTCTTTAACTGATATCACTACATTCATTAACGTAAATTTATAAGCATTTAGAAAAACTTTTGAAGGTTGAAAACGTTTGACGATTTTTTTCAATGATTTTATAATCTTTAAAGGTGAAATTCGCATAACAAGATTTCATAAACCATATTAAACGGGGAGAAGGTTGACCGCAAGTGCATCGCGGACGAGACTGGATGCTGCGTTGTTGCGGTTAACTTCTGTCTATACTGAAGTGTGTACTATATCGCACCTTTTTGCGGGTGTGTGTCCCTTCCGCACAATCGCGTTAGCGGTCAAAAAATCGCAATATTTACAATATCAAGTATGGAGCTCGCAGATAGGTTGAGTACCTACAGGTACTACCGATACTGTGTGAACTCTGACCCCCAGTCGCAGCATTTCAGCGATGCAGCTTAGAATCTCACGCGATGCCGCTCCGGGATAATGTATGCCACGGGCGCAGGGACGCGTAGCCAAGGTGTCGCGTTATATGCACCTGGCACTGCACAAGCTTTTCCGTAGTCACGGTTCAAGGTCGGCCGCCTCTCTCTCTCTCATTCTCTTTCTCTCTCGATTATACACAAAGATGCACCGCCGATAATGGCTAAGAATTTTTTTCTAGCGGAATCCGTAGGGGCGGTCGTTAATCACGGCGATTTTTTCTTTGCCGGACGTGCGGCTGTGGGAGATTGCAATGGTAATTTTTTTCTTTTATCGAGGAGTATTATAGATAGAAAGATTTCAGAACTTTGTACAAATGCCATTGTAAATTAAGTTAACAACAAATATCATTTTGAGAAAAAAAGTTTTATAGAGACAAGCAGTATTATAAGTCACCGTTACACACGGAAAGAAATTTCGAATTGCCACACCTCTACGGTTGCAAATTCTTGATTCAAGAAAATCTCGGTGGGGTCGCAGATTTCGGCATAGCGGAAACGCACAAACAGTCGCAGTGGGGGAACTCGGAGTTGGAAGTGTATGAGTTCCAACATGGAAATGAGGCACGCAATGGCTTGCGTTCTCATAACACCGAGAATATTGGAACTCGCGCATTTCCAGTTGGAATTATATTAATACCAATTTCCTACTGTAACACTACAATTTTCTCGGAGCTTATAAACCTCGAATGATGCGCTATTTTATTTTGAAATCCGTAATATAAGAATACGGTTCGATTGATTGTTTCATCTCCGAGGATTTAGGAGTTGTAACATCTCAAAATTTCTTTCCGTGCACAAATGCTAACTGTTAAATTGGCATCTTTCACAAGCCTTCGGCGCGAGTGGCGAACGAGGAAAGCCAATAAAACTCATTTGGCGCGACTAACGCAGAGAGAGAGAGAGAGAGAGAGAAAGAGAAAGAGAAGAAAAAAGTGTCAAAGTCAAGAGTGCCCCGCAATTTTCCACGAGGTAATGAAGGCTAGTTAAAGCGGGCTCCGAGTTTATGCCGATCTGCGCAATTAATTAGTCCATATTGCACACCTCGTTAGTCCCGCGCAAACGGAATAAATCTCACGCAGTGTGTATAACACATCCATACACACCGGGTTTCTTTCTATACTCTGCCTATAGTTGCGACATATATGCCGGCGAGTGTATACAAGATCGTCAAGGGGAAGAAGACGAAATTCTTTGATTTTTGAAGCATCGAGAATTTCGCATCGTAAAAGGCTGTTTTCCGTTTTGAAAAACTGTTGCGTGCTCGTAATAAAAGCAGTTTATATCGCGTGTAGCGATCATTAATTTCAGATTCAGAGTAACGCATATCCATTTCAATAAACGTTTTATAATAGCATATAGTTTTACTTTCAAATGCTTCGTTATACCTTTAATTAACAGTTTAATTCTGGAATAACACGATAATTTTACAACTGTGCATAAGCTTCTCGCTCGCATATTAATTAGCCATTGGACTTTTCGAATCGTGCACGTATACGTGCACTCGCGTGTTTACGACACTATGCTCTCGCAAAGAGTGATAAAATCCCAAGGATGGCGGAAAATTTCGTTCTCGTGTGTGTGCTCATGCATCTGTCAAGGTTTTAAAACGAAAATTTTTTTCGGACCTGGATCGAGCGGTAAATCAGTTTTTGACAGTAGAGTGTTTATTATTCTGAAAATAGATTTTACGCTGAGTTTTAATGGCATTTTTTAATTTGTTCCTTTAATATGTAGATTTGTGCTCCGTAGTTGCTTGGAGTGCGCCCAGAGCAAAGAGAGATATTGAAAATAATATCTTTCACGAGTATTTGCATACAATAATGCCGGTTTCGAATTGCAAAACTACGATTTTGGCTACAAATCTATAATATATTCTAGGAAAGAATGAAAATAACAGTTGTTACTCTATATATTTACAGTTGTGCCTCATCGAATAACTATAGCTTTTTCCTTATACTCAGAAAATTCTGGTTTTGCTCGACAAATAGCATCGATCGCTTCCATAGAAAAAAAATCTTTCTATCAAAGATAAAATTTAATTGACTCGAAAGTTACTCAAGCGATTAACGCTGATACATCGATTTGAATTTTTCAAAACGCGTCATTACCCATTAACTTTCTTCCCCGCGCGATCCCTCTCTTCTCGAATCAGCCCTCGATCCAATTAATTACGGCACCTCGATTATCACCGGAAGAAAAAGCAACCCCCGGTGACAGAGAGCCCACCCAAAGATTCCCGTCCCTCAAAAGGAAATCACGAGAAAAATCCACACTTTTTCCCACGCGCATCCTCTCGTCTAACAGAAAAAAACAAGCAAGGGGCATACGGTAGCTGACAATAACGCCAAAAGCGCGCCATAATTGCGCATCACTCGCGCGCGCGCTCGCGATAACAAGCCACCATTATTATCCCCGCATATAGACAGCCGCGTGTCTTATATTCGCCGCTGCGGTAGTTCCGCTCATTAGGTACGTCAGATTTTATTGGTTCTCTCGGTTGCGCTTGCTCGCGAGCAGCGCGCGACTCTGAGATATATATCGGCAAGTTCGGCGGAACGTTTATTGCGTCTGGTTTGGCATTTTTATGAATGGCTTTAATTAGCTCGTGAATTTGTAGCCAAGCACGCGCGCGAGCGGCTCTCCCTCGTTTATTTATCTTTTTCAGATGTACGCACCTCTACGTACGTATGCGGCATTTCGCGTTTTGTATTAAATTGGGATTTAGTCCAAACTTGTTGTTGTTCGGATTTGAATTTCGTATACGTGTGCTTGCACTGGCTCGAGGCTGCAAGGATTGTGCAGAGGATGAAATTATGCTTGGTAATTATTCGATTCTCCGGTTTCAGCAACTCGTAATTAATTCAAATCTCACGTGCAACGCACTACACGTGAGCGTAAGTAATCGTTCATCGGTTTTTTGTTGAAGCCCTCTCTGCAGAAATGAGTGAGTGTTTTAAAATCGTAGCTCGTTAAAAGTTTCGTTGCATAATGGATTCGCTTTTGAAAAATCAAAGCGCGCGAGTGAAACTTTTGATTTATTTCACAACTATTCACAGCTGCATCATATCGCGTAAGTAGATAAGTTCCGGATACAGCTAGACGAGGATTTTTCTCGTTACAAACGACGCTAATCAAATTATATTCCACTGCGCACACATCCCGCGCCGCGTAACATGCAGCAAACGCGCACAGACCCTGTGTACTCTCTCGCAGCAGCAGCAGCGCAATCTCTCCATATCCGTCTGATTTATGTCGCCGCAGTCCCGCGCGCTCACCTATATCAGATCGTCTCCTCGGAAAAAGCACAGCCGGATCGTCCTCGTGTCCCCCGGATTATCGACCGTGAGCGCATACACACGCGTCGATGCGGAAACGCACCGCTGGGGATTTGTTTATTGAATTCGAATGAGCGTAATTTTCTTATCGCTCGCGTCGCGCGCTAAGGATATAGAACAAATTTTGATAGAGATGATTCGTGGCGTCTGGGATTTTGGTTTCTGGGAAGAGGAAAGGAACATAGCTTTTCGAGGACTTCGTCTAATGAGCCGTTTGCTTTTATATCGGGCCTTGGAGAAATCAGCTGCGCTCGTAGCAGCGACTAAAAGGCTACGTATTCTAAAAATTCTTTCAACGAAAAAGAAACGTGTCCCGAGCCACATCGCGCGCGCAAAGAGAGCAACCGGAAGACAATGCATCGCGCGAACAATCGAAATCACTTAATACCAGCACGTACATACACCACACAGGATATCGCGCAGCGGCGAAACAATAATCAATATCGCACAATGACGCTCCAGCGCGCGGCGCACATCCCCCGTATGTATCTCGATCTCTCGCGAAAATCATTGTTCTCATATCCGAGAGGAGAGAGAGAGAGAGAGAGAGAGAGAGAGAGAGAGAGAGAGAGAGAGCTCGGACATAACTCTCTGGGCAGCGCTGCAACGCGCTCGGTATATAATGACGGGGAGCCGCAAAGCGCGGGTATAACACGCCGAGTCGTAAAACGGCAATAAATCGAGAGACGGATACTCCTATCGCTTGCGGATCTATGCGTATGCGGCAAGTGCCAGGGATTATACTTGTTGCTTGGTTTTTCAAAGGGATTTTCTTATACTCTTCTCTCTCTCTCTCTCTCTCTTGCTGTGTGTCGCATTGTGTGTTGTTGGCTTTTCTTCTGCGCCTCGAGAGCAGTTTGTTTCTTGCGGCTTGTTTTTGCTCAGTGCGAATAGCCGCATCAGATTCTAACGGGTAAAAACGCGTACGTTCAGCTTTGTCAGGGCGTATAAGACTCGCTAAAAGCATCGGAAATCGAAAGCCGTTTCCAAGCCGGCCGGGAGTATATAAATCAGATGACTCAAGGAACACCGAACAAACAGCTCGCGTATACACCCACGACTCGCTGGCTTTTCACGCCTCGGCTTCACCTTCAAAAATGTCGCTCACACACACGCGCATGCAGGTCGTGCGCTTACGCAACGCGAAACCAGCGCAGACTATACATCCCATTCATCAGCGCAACATATAGACCAAAGCTTTATCTGCTATCTCCGAACAAATTGTGCGCGCGGTAGCTACCGCTGCTCTTTTCGTCATCCTGTATATACGATCCCTAATTACCGCATAAATTGCCGAGCTCGTCGATTGCATCTCCCTCGGGACTAAATCCTGTGTGTGCGTGTGTGTGTATATATATATAATGCACGCGTAGGCCGCGCGCGCGAAATGTGTGTCAATCGTTCGTCGCTCTCGCGATTAATGCCGCGCGATATACATATACGTACGCGTGTACCCCTTTAATTGTTGCGCCCAGATTTACGCGTTACACGTATAAGTATATGTATATACACATAGGTATGAGTAAGTGCGCGGTGAGGAAAGCCGAGCGTAAAACGGCTGCACCTTCGGTATACTTGTATATCCTTAACGTGCCGGCTTCTGTATCGCCCGAGATCTCTGGCTTTGTATGAATCACGCGTTGGTTTTTTCTCAAGGGAAGAAGGTCGCGGATTCGCGGAAAGCGCTGTGCGCGCGATGCTAATTAAATGGAAGTGGGTGCAGTAGGGAAATTTACTCGCAATGATTATGATTCGTAAATTATGGGACTATGTGAGTGGACTGCTGCAGAAAGGGTCGTTGGTGTTGTATCGGATTTAAAAGTTCATACCAGATCGTCTAGACGCGGTTATGTGAGTTTTTCAATAGGAACGGTACGATTATGTATAAAAAATTCAGCGATACATCGACGAGTATAGCCAGATGTAACGAGTACCTTCTCCAACCACTCTCTTCTTCAAACACTCGAGCCGTTGCTTCGATGAAAACATTCGAAGAAACTTCTCATCGTTCCGCCTTCTCGGAATCAAAAACTGCAATCGCCAACTTCTGATTTCCCCAAAAATTGCCACCTTGCAGCCACTCCCTTATGTTCTCCAGAAGATCTTCTTTTCTGAATCGAATGCATGATGATATCGAGGGACGTCTCAGACGAAAGCAATCTCGTAAATAACTCATGCTAAAGAAGCGAACCGCCGCTACTTTAAATCAATTACCGATCAATGATACTACCTCCTCGCAAGCATTAAGCGCGGTTTTCACGCGCCGATGGCATACTTATGCAAATTCGCAGGTGCTTAAACGCGCTTTAATGCCCTGCTTCTTCGTCTTTTATATCGTTCTTTTTTGTAGGGGATGAGGCGATCTATACGTGACTTTCTTCGGAAGGACTGATCGGACGATTATTATTTTGAATTACACTGGTTTCGGCGGATCGTGTTGCTGGAGCGATTAAGAGAGCCGGTATCACAACGGTGAAGTAATTATCCTCCACGACCAATTAAAATAATGTATTAAAAAACTATTTATTTTTATAACAAATTTATGTACTCATCACAGCGATGAACTTGTTAAAAGTAAACTCTCACTTCTCTGCTCACCAAGGCCAGGCGCAACGCAACCGAGTAGCGCATTAAAACAATACAGCAAGTAAAGGAGAAAGTATACACACAGGGGCAAAGGGAAGCTAGTAATGGAGCGAGTCGAGTATAGTTGGATCAATTAAGGCTATGCGGAACGTGAGGCCGCGGCTTTGTGTATTGTTCAAAAGCTTCTTCGTCCGGACAATTGCTGCTCAATCGAGCGAGTAGATAGCGTGTGATCCTTATGTCGCAACGATGAAGTGGTCACTACACTCGTTGAGTAATATTCAAATTTATAATACCTCGACAACACGATATAGCGCGTAACAATTTTCTAAAAGAAAAAACAACGCAAAATTTTCAGTGGCGCTATTTCCGCACACGTGCGACTCGGATTCCAGAGTTATGACATTATATCGCACTTAGGCTCTCGCGATCTTATCTCGCCGACTCTCGCCCTTCGCTCTGGACCATTAGTATACACACACTCGCGTGCACTCGCCTGCGGCTAAGCATTTTCTCACGCGCTCTTGCGCGACATCGACCTATACGCCGCCAATGACGAACGGATCTTTGTTTCCCTCTGGGCCGTGCGGTTGTTTATTTGTATGAATTAATTTTACGACTCAAGGGTGTGTAGGAAGAGCAGCTCCGACCTTTCCGCTGCTATTGCTTGAGAGCTCGGCTTGGTTTTATGGCCGGGATATCTCACTGGTTTACTCAGTTTCCGGGGATCGTACGGCGTTGCGAGATTCTTTCGACGATGCGCATTTCAATGTGGAGGTGTTCTGTACGATTAGATGGTGCGCGTGTTATCGTTAAGTTTTATTGTAATCAATCCAGAGCGATTGAGTGCGCAGGTAAAAAGCGCAACGTCGCGCGTTACTCAACTCGACGAGAAGTCGTACCAGACACACGAGCTAAAAATAGGCAGGCGAATTTAGTGGTATAATTCGCGGTGGCGGCGGCGGTACTGCACACATGGACGAAGAAAAGGTGCAAGTGTTTTCATTCCGCACTTTCGTCATGAGTCGCGCAATTATCTTTCCGTGTCAATTACAAGACACGAGGCAACGTTTAATTACGAACAATGCCGCGCTCTCGCGCTTGACAAAGAGATAATTATTCGCTTTAAATTTGCATCATCAACATAAATTAAAGTGTCGCTCTTTTGGCCGCGCGAGCGCGCAATGGATTGCCAATTTTGAGCAATTTGGATTCTCATATTATAGTCGCATTATTAAACTTTCCTCTTGTAAATTAAATCTTGAATATTCTTAAAATAGGTACTTTTGCTATTATTTTTTATGAGATATAAATTATACTCAATACTTAGGTTTTTTTTCATTTCAATCCCAACATTTTCCCACACGGCAAATTTTGCAAGAATATATCGATACACCCGCAACGCCGGCCAAGAGAAAACAATAGTCCCCGTCAGTCGATTCTCTCGTTGAGGAGAGATACTGCTTAATCGTTCTCGCAATGCCATCTCGCCTACTTATAATCGATCTCCGTGTCAATAAATTAAATACGTCTGCGCGGAAGTAGCCGACGAGAAGGATTGAGTAATTTTCGCGGCCGCCCACATCGCGTTCGATCCATATCAGTTTTCTCATGTACCTATAGTCGTTGTCGTCGTCGGCCCCCGCGATGACGTTTTATGATCGGAGTTACACCCACGCACGTTCCCACTAAACTGTCAAGCGCCGCGTGAATTTTTTCTTTTTGGCAAATCGGTACGTAGGATAGATATGCCGATCGCGTGTTCGGTTGTTGCGGAGAGAGTTTTTACGAGGCTATGAGTGCGAAATCGTATATGTAGATATGTCGTTAAGGCTGGTGTGAGCAATGGAATTGCGTGCGATTCTGCGAATGACAGTTCACGAGTCTGCGCTATCAGTGTTATAATTTTTTAAATGGATATCCCATTCGAGATTTAATTAAAACAAAATTGATAATAAGTAATTCTCGAAATAAACTCATCTCTTTCCTGCGTAAATCCACGAATCATTCCGAGCGTATAAGCCTCTCCAGTATAATCAAAAGCCGGAAACCCAATTGAAAAGTCTATAGCGATCCACGCGGGTGGCACATCGTATCTCAGCCGGTTAAGTTATACACCTTGAGAGCTGATTATGACTGCGCGATAAACCAATAAAGTATTCCGGCGCGGCGGCCAGATGCGGGCGAGATAGACGGATAGATTCGCGGATCAGAAAAAGAAGAGTCGCACCATAGGAGAGGGAGAGGCAACAGGTGAGTTAGAGCCGGTGCGCCGAGCAGTGTCGCGCGCTCTGTGCGCTGGAAAGCCTCTAATTTATGAGTTGCAGCTTAATCCAGCGAGCTTTGCGGTGAGAAAATAATCGTTGGGGATATGTATACGGAGTTGCGGGAGGTAAAAATTTATCTCTGGGTATCGATGGTGCAATTGCTTTTGTTGTATTGTGTATGAGAATTGCGATGGATATATTTAGTTTACATCAGCTTGTACGTAATCTGTAAAAGATAGTAAGTGTATAAGGTATCTTTTTTGTTTCCAAAGATTTCAAAATTCCCAGAAAACGACAACGATTTGACGGATTTTCACTTCACGGTTGATATAATCGTTTTAAACTAAGTAGTAACTCTACACAAAACATCTAACGACAGCATTGGAAACGAAACACCGAAATTGACCGCTCGTATATCTCGCGTCTATAATAAAACATCCTCGTGTGCCGAAGCATTGATATACAATAACCTCTGGACAATCAAACCTCATCCAGAAAATCAAATCAGCCGCCAACCATCACCGTCTAAGCTTTCTCTCTCTCTCTCTCTCTCTCTCTCTCTCTCTCTCTCTCTCTCTCTCTCTCTCTCTCTCTCTCTCTCTCTCTCTCACTAATAAAATCGCCGATAAAAATTCCTACGCCGCTGCAGCCGTTACGTAAAACGATACGTCGTAAAATAAATTTCTCAAAGCTTGGCTTTTGACAGCGCACGCGCGAGCCCAATTTTCGCTAAACGTTCGCGCGCGCGTGCGCGAGGGATAATTTCACCGCGGTTTTACGATTCGCGGATTTCCGTGCACTGCGCCGGCGCGGCTTATGCGCGATAGTTTACTGTACACAGAGGATAATTGGCGACGTTTTCGCGCTCGATGCAGTGTTTCTTTGCTTCGTTTAAGACTCACGAATGGTACTTTATATGCTTCGGACTATGAATTTTCGCGATGGACAATTTAACGCGAACAATTACAGGCATTTCGACACAGTACAAAAATAACGAATGATGTATCTCTGAAAAAATTGAATTGGTGGTATAAGCCAGCAGTCAAGCTTGAATAAGAAATCAAGCCTAAGTGAGAAGTCACAGCTGCGCAGACGATCTCGCTTCCGCGGACTCTGTTGTATCTTGTATGTGCATACATAATACATAACTCGCTTGCGTGCGTGCGCAGCGTAAACCGAAACTCGTGGTTCTCTAGCGCGCGGATCTCTAAATTACAGCGACGATGAAACCTCATCCGCGGGGCTTCACCCCCATAGGGGCGCAATAAATAGCACTCGCGTAATGTAGACTTGTCGCCTAGTCGAGCGAGATCTTCTTTTCCCATAAGCGTGAACTGCACCTGTGATTTAGCTGGATGACGTTTTACTTAGGGACACCACTGGAGAAGGCGATGAATAGTTTTGTGAAGCGCATTTTATTTACTAATTACAGGAACAAAATTTCAATTTTTATACAGAGGTGTGAGTGCTCTCACAGGAGACACCATCGAAGGACAGTCTTTCTTCGACGCTGCAACTACAGACTCGTTCTAATTTTTCGTCGTCCTTCGGTATTGCGAAACAGTACTAATGACAACCGCCGTTTTCGTTCAGACATGGATGGTCGTCGCGAATCTTTTGAGACTCGGCGTCGTAGACTTTGATATCAGCCATTGGATTAGAACTGGTCAGCTTGTAATCCTCGTCATCCACGTAATCGGTTTTGTTGAATCTGCGTACCCACCCATTTTTAGCCTGCACGTAGTACACATATTTTTTGTCGAAACTCATCGAGTGAGAGCCTCCGTTGATTGGCTTTTTCAAGATGTCCTGGACGTCGCTACCATCCAGTTTCGCGTGTTTGATTAACCTTGAGTTAGGAAGAGCCCAGTACAATCGGTCCGTGTAATAGTAGATGCCCAGACTCGTCAGAGTTTCGTTGACGTCTGCGCTTAGCTTTACGATGTTCGAGCCGTCCAGGTTAGATCGGTAAATCGCATGAAATGTAGTAATGTTCGAGCCATCGTTGAAAGAGATATTTTTCCTACTTATAAAGAAAATATAACCCTTGTTCGGGTGCACTACGAGGCTCTGAATTTCTGATCTGATAGATATGACCTCTACTGCGAAACTCCATCCTTATTGACGTTGACGACTGATACGAAAGTTCGGCCATTTATGTACATATTCTTAGTAGTCCAATCGTAAGCAAGGTCAGTGAATTCGTGCTTTTTTTGCTCAAGAATTACCTCCAGTTCGTTTGAGTGGTTGAAACGAGTCTTGCCAATTTTCGAGTACAAATGATTCTAACGTTGGATGACCAAATAATAGATGAACTGTTCTTGTGCATCATAGTTAAGACCGTTCAGCATTACACTCATTGACAAATCTATGTCTCGATCCACAACTCTGCTTCCGTAAAATTGTTCAAAATCATCAGGAGACAAAGATCTGAAAGAAGGAATACTGCCAACAAAATCAACATATTCAAGAATTAATGCCTTTATGTAACACGTTGTTGAATGATTTTCTTGACTTCTGATTTGACAAAGTCCTGCCCGTCCTGATATCGTCGCAAGAATTTCCGGCTTGTCCTCGACATATTTCTCATCTTGAAAACAAATTAATCCAAGAGATTAAAATGCTGGGCATAGTCGTGATACCAGTAAAAACAAATAAATATCGTACTTACAGTCCAATTTGCTAAACTGTCCTGTGTACATGCTCATGAGGATAAGGTCCTGGATAATTTTCAAGACGACTTTTTCGATAGATGCAGTTGCAGACGCCACACAAAATAAAAATAATTAAAATTTTCCAAATATTAGCTTACATTTCAAAGAAGTTGACGATTTGGAGACTAATAAACGACTAACCAGAAGACAACTGTTTACAATTTGTATCAAATCGCATAGCAAATTTTTTTGGCCAGGGACGGGTTTCCCAATGACTATTATCTTTTCGTATGTTTTGAAATAAAGTAGAGACTTGAATTGATACATTAACATATGCATAAACTAAAATAATAATACGATAAAAATACGCCAAATACAAATAACTATACCACAGAAATTCTATGAACAAAATGAATAAATCCTCTCTTAAAAAAATGATGGCCTTTGTTGTGAAGCATTTAATACGTGATTCTGATTGGTTGCTGGTTGGTTGCCTCGGCAACGAGATCAGAACCGCGCTTTAAATTCATAACCCTCAAAACAGTCATAACTCATAACCCTGGTAGAAATGTTTAAGGTGTTTAAAATGAAATGGGGAAACCTTGATAACAGATAAAATAAATGTAATACAACTAGCAAGAAATTTTAGTAAAAATTAATCATTACCAAGAGTGTGTAGATGTACAACATGTCTATTGAAAAGTGGCACCCTAACCCTATTTAAAGTAGTAATAAAGTGTGTGAATATTATTTAGTTTTTTTTTAAATGTCAGTGAGAAGTTCAATTAAAAGAATAAAGAGTTAGAAGATATACTGTGTCTCTGTGCCCAAAGTCGTCCTCGGTGAGGTTTGAGAGGTGAATTTAAAGAAAAGTTCAGTATCCGAGTCAGTAAGTTTAAGTCTATCATTATACAATGCTCTTTGAATTGTAAAAAGGCTACTAGACATGTTACCTAGAAATATGTAACCTAGATGATTCTGATTTAACTGTTTTCGTTCATATTTTCACATCCAGGCTCATGCGAATTTTTTAATTGAGCAGGTTAAATTATACTTATAGCCAGTTACGCAGACTACTATCTCTAGCACATTGTATTTCTGGTTTCTTGCATATTTTAACATGGAGAAAGTGATAAATGTTTTGGCTTTTTTGTCAAGGTATTAGGTAGTTAGAATTTTGACTTTTAATAGTTTTGAGAGATTTTGAGATCGATACCTGTTTTTCCATTTTTGCATTTATTCTCATTCAAAAACTAACAGGTCTAGAGAGCTCATATTTTGCATATAGATTTCTTTTGTGATTGTGAAAAGATATTTAAAGTTGAATCGACCTTAACTGAAAAACTTCTGATTTCGACTCCGACACTGATGTGAATACAAACTCATGCTATACGACTAAATAATTATCATGGGTGTTGTAGTCGAACACAAAAATATTTCAGTTAACGTTGATTCAACTTTAAATATCTTTCCAATGATCGATACGAATTTTCTGAGCCTCAGAATCAAAAATAACAAACTCGAAAATTATTTGACCTTCTGCACGTGTAACTAAGTCATAGTCTTCATCCTCCTTGTTATCGGTTTTGTTGAAACGATGGACAGAGTTCATTCCTGCTTTTATGTAATAGACGTAGTTCTTATCGAACCCTATCGAGTGCGTTTCCGCGCTACGTAAGCCATAATAAACTAAATTTCCAGTAATGTTTTTGACATTACTACCATCTAGATTGGAATGCTGAATAATTCTTGCGTTAGGGCGGCTCCAATACAGTCGTTCAGTGTGGAAATCGATGGTCAAACTGACAATATCATCATCGCTAGTTTCGCTTATCTTGACGAGATTCGAACCGTCTAAATTAATACGATAAATCGCATACTCTTCTATACGTTTTATATCGTCAAATATGCTTGACGACGCGACAGTGCGATTATAATCAATGAAATAAAGATAGCCATAATTCGGATGCACCACAGGACTTATGATTTCAGACCTATTCGACAGAATCTTTATGGGATCCCATGCGTTTAGAGCATTGATGGCATATATCTCATGCTTATTACTAAAATACACATTCTTTGAAATCCATTCGTAAGCAATATCAGTTAATGCCTTCATTGTATACTCGCCCCTAACAGGCTTTTCAATGTCAGCATTCTCTTCTTTAGCATCAGTCGAAATTTTATTATTAAAAAGGACCTTTCGCTCTGTTCCGTTTATATTTGCTCGATACATTTCTCTTTCTTCTTTCGAGTCAGGGTTCCTCAAGAGAAAGAATAGCCACTGTTCCCGAGAATCATAATTGAAACCAGCAACGTTCTGGTTTTTAAAGAAAGGAGCATTGGATTTCAAATCCTCACCGGCGACAAGGGGTTTGTCAAAAATAGGTACCATGACAGTAGGTGCAGAAGAATTATCCCCAGGAGCAAGAGTAGCAATGGTTCTGTTAATAAATTTAGTTGCGTTTCCCAGCGGAATACCAGCATAGTTATAGATTTGTCACTGGTAGTTGATATTCGATACGTTAGTCTGTCTTGTAATCAAGCAAAGCCCAGGATTGTTTGCAACTGTCACAAAAACATCTGGTTTATTTTCAACGTGTTTCTTATATGTAAAAAGGAAATTATGTCACTTGAATTTACGTGTATGGAAGAATGCTCTTGATTCAATAGTAATTATATGTGTACCATGTTCAATACGTACTATTTTTTTTCAAAGCATACATTACATAAAAATATTACTTACACACTAATTCACACGTGTTCACATATTTTTCGTATCTATTTGGAGATCCTGGAACGGGAACACCAGCACCAAATCCTACGACAGCTTCTATTTCTTGAATCATTACCGATGCAGACATTGAAATAAAAAATAATATAATTTTGTAAATATCACCCGTCATATTTTCTACTTTTTGATACACTGTACACCGACGGAGATGCAGACTGAGAAAAAACTAACGAGAAACTCATCCTATAAACTTCTCCCCGACAGTTTTATCGACAATCTTAAAAGTGTTGCCCGTAGCAACCGTTTAACCTGGAGGTTATCTTATAAAAGATTTAAAATAAAAAATTGTATAGCTTTTTCATAGTTACTTAGAATAGTATATATATAAAAAAAATTATCATGCATCTACACTTCTCGCGCGTGGTTTTTTTCTCGTTGACACATTAGTTTTAAACGAGTACAAACAGTATTTTGTAGTTATGCATAGTGGATTATTCCTGGTATTACCAATTAGAATTAATTTTCATATATTTTATCAAAGATAATGTCTTATGAGTCATTTATTATTGTAGGGTAAACCCATGACACCTTTAACTTTATCTACATTGTTATTTATATTATACATTAATAGCATTCATTAATACAAAGAAATGCAATAATTCTGAAAATAAATTGAAATAAAAGAACAAATATAGAATCATTTTATTTGCAAAAGCTTGTATTCGTTACTTTTTTATAAATATACTATAGGCCAAATATTTGCTGATGCTCGATCAGATAATGTAATTTATTAAATTAGCACCTTGAATCCTGCATACTAAGTGTGTTCTCGGCATAACAAGTGATTCTGAATTCGAAAATCATCAAGTCCTGCCAAGAACTCAGTTACTTGGCTTGGTTGAATTGTTACATTTATTAGACGTGTCATTTTTGACGGGAGTACAAGAAACTAAATCAGCTCCCAACTCATCTTGAGTTTTACACGCACAAACTCTTTTTAACTTATCGGACTCGGGCACGGCGAAACAAAACTGTTGACAGTCTCCATTATTTAAGGGAGTACTAGCGGTTTTGAATAACTGTTCAGAAAATTCTGAAATTTCGCAAACTAGTAGATTTTTACTTCAAACTCACTCATAAATTTTTGGAAAGCTACACCAATCCACAAAAAAGTTATTAATCATTTAATTTTTACGCGATTAACGCGTAGTCTTATGGGAAACCACGTTCTCGAGATTTTCAATCACGCAATTTATGAAAACGACTGTTCAGATGTTGACTAAATTTTGAGAAATGAATAATGAATATCTCATAAATATGAGGCACATATTAGAATGTTGATTCACCAATTTTCATAGTTGATATAAGGCAATGAATAAAATTATTCTCACTCGCTCGACCATTACTCTCACGATTTGGCAACGTCACTAAGAGGTTAGGAAGACCGCGCTATTTGAATGATGCGCTAGGTATGCGCAAGCGATACTCGACGGTTTCTATGAAAATTTTGAAAGATATATCTACGTTATTTAATATAAGGTGATATATAGGTAAATGTTAATGTAATAAATTATTATAATAACAGCATAAACATGACATATTAATGAAAAAATATGAACTTTTATTAAACTGAATGAAATAGCATTTTTCTTATAACTATTTAACGTTTTATAAACGATTTAACACATACTTAATCTACATTCTATTACTTTCAAAATAATTAGAAAGTTTTTCTAATACTTTCCGATTTTTTGTAACTCGCACATTGCCATTTTCATCTTTCCCTAAAATATTCAAGAAACCTTCATATTTATTTTCTTTATAAGCTGCAGTCAACATTTCGAGAGAGATATCTGCTCACGCATCCTATACACAAACACTTCACGCGAGCAGAAGAAAACTATACACGTGTGCGGTCGACTGTGCGACGTTGCCAAATCAAAGTACCTCGGGAGTCAAAGACGACCAAACACGCACTTGACTCTAGACGTACCGCTAGTACTCCCTTAACAAACATGGATGATCTTTGCGAATCTGATGAGACTCGGTGTCATAGATGATAAAATCGTTAATCCTGTTATCTTGAACGCTATTTATTCTGAAATCCTTATCTTCATTTTCCAATTTCTTGCGCCGCACTATCGAATCTGTTTCTCCATCGACGTAATATATGTCATTTTTATCGAAAGCGATCGTGCTGTAAGATTCGCAACTGAAATTCTTAACGTCCGTCCCATCCAGTTTTGAATGCAGTATAATTTTTAAAGATGGAATACTCCAGTACAGGCGATCGCTATAATAATCAATGCTTAGTCCATACATTGTCTCGTTAACGAATTTACTTATTCGAGTGACATTGGATCCATCCAAATTGGCTCTGTAGATCACATGCTTTGAGCGAGATTTTTCGTTTTTATTACTTCTACGGTTAGCATCCATGAAAAAGAGGTAGCCCTTATTCGGATGCATCCTCAAATTCATATTTTCTTTTCTGTTAGATATGATTTCCTTAGATAGCTCCGGATTTTCGAGGTTGGCAACATTTATACGCTTATGTCCGTTAACGTATACGTTCTTCGTAATCCAATCGTAAGCAAAATCTCTTAACCTGAAGTCTATGTCGGTATTTGCGGTATTTGCGGTATTTGCTTCTGTATTAAACGGTTAAGACCGTAACGATCACGGCCTCCTCCTCGATTTGATACACACCAAGGCTGTCTACATGTAAATGTTCTTGTATGCGGAGGAATTTGGTAATAATTTTTATGTTGTTGAAAATAATTATGTGTTGATATTAGTTCAGAACTTTCGATTCGACAAATTGCAGGTGTAACCTCGTTATTTCCTTCTGTGAGCAAAATTATATCGGGCTAATCTGGAACACCCTTTTCATCTGTAAAATATATAGAGATGTCTCACTTTCGTATAATAGTTTTACTAATCTTTGATTGTCTATACCTAAAGAGACTTTATTATAAACCGCTCAATTGTTTAAATACTCAAAAAATAAATACTCACATATTAGTAAACACGATTCGCGAGATACAACGCCAGTCATTAGAAAAGCAATAATTAGACAAATCTTCCAAAAACAATTTTCCATTATAGACAAAGAATTTTAAAATTAATTTTTGAAATAATACTTAGCACGATGATGTCTAGTGAGTTACTGGACGACCACTATGATTACCACTTCATTGACCATTGAAAGATTGTTTCGTGGAGTGGGTTATTGCTGAGGTTATCTCAAATGACTCAAGTAAATTCTAATTGATTAGTTTCAAAACATGTATTTATTTGTTTTATGTGTAAAACTTTTAAATAGTAAGATGACATTAATGAAATAAAACTGACTAAAAAATTAAATTAGTTTAACGACTGCCTTCTTTATTTATTAATTTATTTTTTTTTTTTTTTATAAAGTATGCTTAAAGTATGCATATATTTTTTTGTGTAAAGTATTTTTTTATGGAGTACTTTTGTTAGTAATTTTTATTATTACATCATGTTATTAAATATTTTACAGAATAGCGTACAGAAAACTTACAAAACGTAAAATAATATTACTAAAATCAAATTGATAAAAACTTCAAATATTATAATATTGTAAATGTATTCTGAAATTGTCATTCCATTCGTGCTTTTGCCAACCGTTAGCGATAAATACGATGCAATAATGACTTACTTGAGCCACGGATAGGCGTGATCCAAGTGTGCCGATTTAGACAACCCAGTACTATAAAGTTTAGGCGACCCAATGCTATAAAGTTCATTGAAAGTATACTTGTAAGAGATCCTTTGAAAAAAAGGTTCCAAATTCGTTGTGATATTCAGATGCTTATTATGGATTTTTCTTAGTTTTTTGATAATTTTAAAGCAATTCTCAAATCGCGAATGCAATGTAAGATAAGCCAATGTCTGGATTTATGTACTGATACAAAAGTAAACATGTTTCAAAATTTTGAATTCGTTTATTTATTATGATTGTTTGCGTAATGCGTACTCTTCATTTAATACTATTACTGTAACATTTTTCATTAATACGTATACAAACTAAATAGATTATATTACATGACAAGAAACTTCATCGTCGGCCAGTACCTCTCCATCACTGCATTTGCAACTCCTCTTCAACTTTCTATCGTTCTGAGACCGGACAAAACAGAATTTCTGGCAGCCACCACTATTTGAAAGACAAGGGTGATCCTCGTGCACTTGCTGCGCGTCAGGGTCGTAGACCATTAGCTCGACAATCGGAGTCTCTTGGTTTGCTTTAAGTTTAAATGTCTCATCTTTTTCGTCATTGATTTTCTTGTGCCTTTGTACTGTATTCGGAGATTTGCTAATGTAGTAAATGTAATCTTTATCAACGGCGATTGAACCCAAGGCTCCATTGTAAAGACCGACGTATAGCAAACCGGTGCGGAAGCTCTTAACATCGCTACCATCAAGTTTTGAATGTTTGATGACTTCTGATGAAGGTTCACTCCAGTATAGACGATCAGCATGAAAATCGATAGCCAGAGTTAAAATTTCCTTATCATCTGTTGGGGTGATTTGCTCGATATTTGAACCATCTTGATTGGATCTATAGATTGCGTTTCTCACACTGTTTCTACGCTCACCGGAATGGAGTTGAGCATCAATGAAATAAAGGTAACCTTCATTTGGATGCACGACTGGACTTATGATTTCTGATCTGTTGTCAATTATTGTGATCGGGTGTTTCGATTTTAATTCGTTAATCACTAAAATAGATGTCCGGGTATTCATATAAACGTTACCAGTAATCCAGTCAAAACTTAAATCGGTTACTTCGAATTTTCGTCTAGAATCTTTATCAACGGATACAAAAAGAGTGTTATCGAATATAATTTCGACCACTGAACTACTGAAATTACGTTTGACTATTTTTACTGCTTCTCGATCGCCTATTGCATTAGAGGCATAGTATATTGATTTTTTTGAAGCATCATAATTGATACCTTTGAAAGTTTGCATTTTCAAAAAGTTATGGGGAGATAGAAGCAAACGTGTACGATTAGCTTGTGATAACTTGTAAGAGTCAGAAGGATGATGGTCATTGCAAGGTATTATTTGGTGACCGAAAGTGTTTACTGAGCTTGCACTAGTACTATTGATGTGGCAAAGCCCGGGTACATTGGCTACGATTACAAAAAGGTTCGGTTTGTCCGCAACTTCTCTTTCATCTGTACAACAAAAATGCATGAATATGGTTTTAATGCATATATATTTTTACATTCCTTTAATTTTTCGCATGTGGTAAAAGTATAATATCACTTCTATATGTTACTTACATCGTAAGGAACACGAATTTATTACGTGAATATGCGAAACCTTGCCTGTCGGTTCAGAGAATGTTGCACTAATGGACGCAATAGTCGCGATAAAGATGATACCGATTTTTACGTGATTTTGCTTCATTGTTTGTGAAATTCGAAAACAAAATTTTGACTTAATAAGTTGCATATGCGAAGCTCAACAAAGCACTGATCCAAAATTGCTTTGCTCGTCAATTATATCCGCAGTAAGATGTGTTCTGGGTTATCCCGTAGGTTATCTTTCTTGGAACTATGAAATAATAATACTGAAAGAAACTGATAAAATTCGAGATACATTATGATGATTTATTAAATTTGTATCAGACATGCGATTCAATGTACTAATCTAAAAAATAATATGTTTTACACTCAGAATTTTTGTTTTTATTCCATTGTATTATTATTTTTGATATATTTTTTCATCGAAATATTTTGTATACGTACTGTAATATCAATCATTTATAAGACATATGCAATCGGTTTTACTGTTGAGTAATAGAGATACGAAATGACATTTGAATTTCAATTCATTACAATAGCAATTTAGCTGCAGATGTGCATTTCATTTTCTGCACCTCAGGATCATAAACCACAAGTTCTTGGACAATCGTAAGATTTTCAAAGCCTGTATAAAGAACGAATTCTGTATCAACTTGGTATCAACTTGGTAATCAAGGTAGTCCTTATCGAAACTGATAAAATGGAGCGAGTAACTGGGTATATCGTGTAGTTTTGCTCCCCAATGGTGTTCGGATACATTAAACTTCGTTCCCGGAACATGAACACGCTTGAAGTCACTACCATCGAGTTTTGAGTGGTATATATCCTCTTTTTCGAACAACCTCCAGTATAGACGATCAGTGTAAAAATCTATAATTAAAGCCGACATTCTCGTATCCACAGGTTCGGTAATTTGTATTATGTTCGAGCCATCTAGATTTGCTCTATATATTGCATTCGTAATCGAATTGTTGTGAATATGCTTTTTTAAATCGATGAAGTAGAGGTAACCTTCGTATGGATGCACTGCGATATTTACTATTTCTGATCTGTCAGAAATAATCTGCGTCAAATGTCCTGGATTTTCCACATTGAGGATTGAAACAAATGTATCGTTACTTATGTAAACTTCTTTTTTAATCCAGTCGTGTGTGATGTCAATCGGTATATCATTGCAAACAAGTTCCATCATGTTCGTACAAGATTTTTTCTTCCGATGAATTACGAGATTCCGATGAATTCCGAGGTTCTGTTTGACTAGTTGAATTTTGTGCGGAGATTTCACTACGATCGATAAGTAAATTATCCATTCCTGAGCAGCGTCGTGATTGAGACTTCTGAAACTTCTCACTTTATCACGATTTTGAACAAAATACATCACTGGAGTACCATTTTTATCATTACCTTCCATATATTCGATATAAGTCTCTTATTCATGATAACTTATATCCGAAACATTGTCGTGTTTGCCGATTCTACAAAGTCCAAACAGTTGACTTATTGATAAAAAAATATCCGGTTTATCTGTGATGTTCGTCAGATCTACACAAATAAAATATATCATGCATTAGATTTTTTACGCAACATAAATATATATTATACAATGGTGTAAAAAATAAAGATAAATGTGTAACCTAGTATAGTATTCTATAACTTACATCCAGATAGCCGCACGGATTCAATCCGTAAGCGCATTCTTGAATAGCAACAAAGAGCAAAATTCCTATTTTTCATAGTTGATTCTTCATGATTTCTAGGAATGGGCAACTTTTGGATAGCGACTAAACTGAGCGAGCTCTAGCATAAGAATGATTATAAGATGCTTTGTAAGTAGGCCAAGGCATACATTTTACGTTATCTTATCCGTTACGAAAGGGGAAGCGATTGAATCCAATACAAAAAAAAAACTCAAGTGTGGATATTTTTAATTTTTCAATATACATTTATATTATCTTTTCATAACTTAATACATTTCTTGATACCGTATATCGTATTTTAAAATGCTTACGTCTTTTGACACCGGTTTCTCCCAAGAGGGAATTCCACAAACTCGACGGACTAACCAACTTTTAACACCGCAATTAATTGTTAGATATTTATTGTTCAGTTCATCTCTTTCAATATCGTCTTAATAACGACAAATGAGCGTAAACGCACTCGATTACAGCAATAAGAAAAAATTCGCACACGATAGATATAATAATCAATGCCTAGTCCCATACATTGTCTCGTTAACGAATTTACTTATTCGAGTGACATTGGATCCATCCAAGTTGGCTCTGTAGATCGCATGATTACTCTCAAAATGTACAAGAGTGAAAAATCACTCTAATAGAGTCAAATATCACTCTTTTGGGAACATAAAACAAAGCCAGTCGGAATAGAGTGAAAAGTAACTTTCTTCAAGAGTGATTCATGTCACTCAAATCCTTGAGTGACATGATATTTCTACGAATACTACAAACCTAACCTAAAAATAATTAAAAATGTATGTTTATCATCACGCTGAGAGTAACTTTTAAAAAAGAAAATTTCAAAAATTGATTTATTTTTACTATCATATTTTAGATTCATTATTTAATTTATTGTTCGTATTATTATTAATTTATTATTCATGCATTTATATTATTATTACTTAATGTATTGGACGCATCCTCAAATTCGTATTTTCTTTTCTGTTAGATATGATTTTTCAATATCATCTTAATAACGACAAATGAGCGTAAACGCACTCGATTACAACAATAAGCAAAACTTCGCATATGATAGATAAACATAAGCTTGACGATCACGAACACTTCAACCGAAACTAACCACGACCCCCTTAATTTTCTGTCCACAGTATCGCCGACCTTACCCCTAGCAGACATCGTCCGGGAGCGCAGGCAGCAGGATCCCGAACGAACGCGACGGACGTCATCGTCAACTGCCTCGACGGCGAATGAAGGTCAAAGGGAAGCCATTTCGCGGGGTCGGTGCGTCCGGCCGAGTAGGGACTGCCACAGAGAGGTATCCTCCGTCTGCTCGATCGAGCCTCCGGATCCCGTGTTCGTGTCGTCGTCCGCAGCGCTGCTCGCGCTGCAGAAGATCAAGGAGGCTTCTATGTGAGTATATTTTTCAGGTTTTTCTTTAATTAAGAAAAGTGGGGGTAGCTTTTATCCGGGCCCATATCGTTATCATCAAGATTATTCGATAGACGAAAAAATGTATATGCATTGCATACGCAGAGTTGCAATAGGTATGCGTATAGATTCGAATTAGCTACCTACCAGCCATAAAAGCAGTATAAATGTCATTTCACCCGTCTCGCGCATACATTTCAAGCGTCGTCCTCTTATTTACATCCAATCGCAGGCGTTTAAATTCCACTAAAAACCAAGCGTCTATAATCACCCCGATTATACACATGCGCACATCTTTCAGTTTCCGTAAACAAAATTTCCTCCTCCCCATCGCGCAAATTAACATCGCATCCTCTTTACCACAAATCAAATCATAAAACACATCCAGAAACACACTTTCGCAAATCGTAAAGCAGAAAGTTCAAGTACACCAACCTCGTGTTTGAAAAAAAAAAAATAGAAGTCGAATCCAAACAATAGACGGCTAGAGAACAAGAGCAGCATCACGGTGTGCATTTGAAATTGTCGCGGGCTCCGGCAGCCGGGCATAAATTTCGTCATACCCGCATGTCAGCTCTCGCGCCCCCCGTCGTCACTGCGGGCGACTCGACAAATGCGCCTCCTATAAGAGCGACTGGATATAGAGAAGAGACGACTTGCGCCGACGTAGCTATCGAGGATCTTCCTCGCGAACGACGACGACGGGCTTGTTCGCGGCGCATAATCGTGGCGACTGCTGGGCTGGCCGGAAAAGTGTCAGGATTTATCAGAAAACTCGCTGTTGAATATGATTTTTTTACTTTGGGTTTACGTTGATTTTTCATTCTGTTTTAAACGCTACAATTTTAAGATCATATTAATAAGTACATTTGACGGGCTTTTTCTGCAAAAAAAAAACTGCCCATTCGCACGACGATAAATGTACTTGTGCGCGCTAGTAGTACCTTAATGCTCCAAAAAAGAAAAATTCTTTTACGTTTTTCACAATCATCGAACACTCGCAACGCGAAGCGCACAACAACAACTGTCCCATGAATAATAGATCCCCGCATAGGAAATTCATCAGCCCATAAAACATCTCATCGAGTTCGCTCGCGATGAAAATATCCCACGGAATCCGTCGGCAATAATCAAAACATCATATCACCGCTCGTCGTTTTTCTGCGATCGAGCGCATCGAAATCCATAAATCATGCATAGCCTCGGAAATTTGTCGTCGGCTCTCTCGCATTCTTCGGATCCGGTTGTATTATCCGCCGCGCGAGATGCGAAAAAGCGCGCGAGACAGCCGAAACAGTTTTAATGAGTGAAAAATTGCGGGGAAAATCGGTAATGCGCTCGGCGATAAATCAAGCTTCTTCTATATCCCTGCGCGCGAATGCATGTACGGCGCAGCCGCATATTTTGACTTTTTTGCCGCTGCGAGTTTCGCAAGAACCGGAAACCGGCTTTATGACTTGTCGCTACTCTGTGTGCACGCTGGATCGAGGAATCGTTTATTCCAGCGCGGTGTGTAATGCGGCAAGAGAGACGCGACGATGATATGCTATCCGCAGAAAAATTATTTCGTTGGATGTATTGATTCGCCTGACATACTTTGTCGTGGATCGGAACTGATGATCGTGTACTCTGCGGCGAATGGGATGGATTATACAGGTTCGCTTTATTCTCTATGTTTTGTGTGCTTCGCTATTATTCTGTTTGATGAATTTGAACGACAGAATAAAATCGGTTGAGTTGATCCCTCGAATAACGATTGGAAATCTCGCAATAAATGAATGAAACACTACTACTCTGTCTCCGTTCAAGAGCCCTCTCATCAATCGTCCCAATCAGCGTCAAAATATCACCTTCCCTAACAAACCCCCCTTTGGCAATCATCATCGAAACCGATTCTCCCAAAGTTCGCCCAGCGCACTATATACACCGCGGCACCTGCTTCGAAATTTCGAAGAACACCCAAACCGTATGCCCACCCAAATCGCTTCCTCTCTTTCTACCGCATCAAAAAGGCCGCGCCGATCGCGGCGCGCACTCAACCCGTTATTCCGCAACTCATAAAGTAACACGTCGATATCGTTATTACCCTCTGCGATGCGGCGATCGAGACTCTTTTCCGCTTCCCGAAATTCGCGTCATTATACACGCGCTCGCGCGCGAGCGCCCTCCTTCAGAAAAATATATAAAAAGAAAAACCTCGCTCTTATCGTCATTAAATTCACCGACGGAGAAGAGCAGCGAAGGATTTATGACGCGCCCAAGTATTACGCGAAATGCACGTGCGGGAAGCTTCAATTTCGCCGCTTTTTTCGAGGGAGAGGGAGTGATATAATGATTCCACTTGATAGTCGGTTGCAGGAGAGCGAGAGTGCATGTGTATATGTGTGCGTGAAGAGGAACTGTAATTTCGAATTTGCCGCGTGTGTACGGGGGGATAGAGGCTTTTTTCCGCGCGAATGCGGAATGGAGTGTCAAGTCGTAATTTTTAAGGGTTATTATGTAGATGGACTTTCTGTTTGCCGTGTGGTAATTTTATGGAGCCTCGGCGTTTTAAGGCACACGGCCTCTTTCTCTGATGTAAGAAAATAAGGTATAGCTCGGGTGAGGGAGAATATAATTCAAATTAAGTTGGATTATAGGCTGAGTAAAAGGATGCATGAATTTTTCATCGGGAAAAACGGAGATTCCTCCGGCAAACCTTTGCAGGTAGAGAGAGAGAGAGAGAGAGAGAGAGAGAGAGA
>JAZHPH010000078.1:512817-523229 GCA_037356405.1 Nasonia oneida
AGAGAGAGAGAGAGAGAGAGAGAGAGAGAGAGAGAGAGAGACAGAAAAAAAACGCGATGTCGAGATATGACGGATGAAGACATCGAATCTGTTGTAGCTCCGTATCGGATGTCGACACGCGCGTTTTATCTCGTTCAGGCCGAGTTTCTTGTCCCACATATTGTCGTAATCAATGTCGAGGCGAGGTCTGTTTCAGAGGATGTGATAAGTATGTTACGCGCGTGAGACCTGCAAAAATTTGCGATTATTAATGTCTAGAAGTGTAATAACGAAAAAATTGTTTACTTTCTGTTTACGATGAATAGGGTGTTCCACAACAAGCGACAGGCGCTAACGCCGGGCATCGGTCTGAGTGGTAGGGCCAACAGTGCAGCGGCCGTCGTAGGCGGCAACGGCACGTCGCTCAGCGTCGTCGATTCCGAGTGCGGTGATGCGCTGAAACGGCGCAAGGTGCACAGGTGCGACGTCGCCGGCTGCGACAAGGTCTACACCAAGAGCTCACACCTCAAGGCCCACAAGAGGACTCACACCGGTAAGTATACTTCCATACTATACGATTGATACCCCTATTTCACTGCGACTGTAGCCTGATTGTGTTTGAAAGAAATTAAATTTTTATTGAGTTTTTCTCAAGTGATTAACTGTTCGAAAACACCGTCTATCACCCCCGTATTGAAAACTGGACCGAAATGCACTTACACTCCTTTCAATTAAATTCTCCTGCTTTCTCTCCCCTCAACAATATTTATAGATCGCCAGCGACATTGAAAGAACGACAAGTGCACACACCTATACGTGCGAATCATTCACGCACACTCCTCGTATATAAATATTCCAGCGCTTGATTTACGCCTCTCAGGAGCGTTAAAATTCCGCTATAGTTTTGTCGCTCGGTTCACCCGCTGCGAGTCACACACACGCGCGTACTTTATACATCCGTTCGAGAGAGAGAGAGAGAGAGAGAGAGAGAGAGAGCAAAGGAAACGAACGATCGGTTTGATGAATCGTCGACGAAAACAGTATAAGGGTAGCGAGAAGCTTCCCAGATACCTATGTGCAAATCGTGCAGATGCCGTGAAAATCGGCAATAACGATTCTAATCAAATAAATTTAAAAAAAGTGTCTTTTAGAGAAAGTGAAACCGTTAGTTGTATGCTTTAACGAACAAAAGAACTTGAGCCGACAATTAATGTGCTACCGAAATAAAAGGTTACCATTCTTTGCTCTCATACATACGAGTGCCACCTTTGTATAAAATTTATAACGGCTCGACCGATTTTTTCTCAATGACACTATAGGGGGTATCACCTGAGTGTTCTTGGAAGATTGAGAATCGATTATCCGAGGGAGAAAGTGGAGCATCGATTGCAAGAATTTTAATTTTGTTTTTATACCTCCCAATAAATTTCGTTGCGAGTGAATTATGACGTATCAACGGTGATTGTACGTGTGCTGGAAAAAAATTGAACAATAGATTACCCGACTTGTTATACATTGCCTTACTGCAAAACCTTTCCCAATTAAAAGTCTCAGAAGGATTCTAAGCATCCAGTTTAGCTGCGCGCATA
The DNA here is from genome assembly GCA_037356405.1 of Nasonia oneida. NCBI lineage: Eukaryota > Metazoa > Arthropoda > Insecta > Hymenoptera > Pteromalidae > Nasonia > Nasonia oneida. Next base: position 514,386 of record JAZHPH010000078.1, read on the forward strand.
AAGAGAACCTTTTTACTCGAATAATGCGTGTTTCTGTAATTAAACCGCACACGTGCTTTCTCACGTTAAGTCATCGGAATGACATAGAGGGCATAAAGCAATTACGCACCGCACAATGCGATGACTTTTTTCGATTGACCCTCACCCAGATCACTGAGAATCGGAGCGATGTCGTCGCGACGTGAAAAATGGATATTTCTTATTTCTCGTACTGCTGGTACCCGAAGCTGCGCTGTTGTGCGTGCGCGTATGGGAGTAGAGGCGGTTGCGGAGAATTAGGCGCGAACGCGAGCCTTTTACGGCGCTGCTCGCGAATAATGACTGCTTGACGTGGTGTTGCGCGATTAGCGGTGTCTTTTTTCTGCTGGAAGATCGTATTACTGCTTTTAGAGGCGTTGTGAAAAAATCTCGGTGGATTTATGATCGACGCGGTGTATTGTACTATGGCTAAGCAGTGTCGCAATGGAACTTAAACTTGCTTCGGTATTATGATATCAAAGGCACAGTTTCAGAAAAATTAATAACAAAGATCGCTAAATAACTCCTCTAAAATCGGAAACAAAAGTAGTGACCGACTCGGTGCACGAAGCATAGCCACACGCGTTGTTGTCGATCGACAAAAAACATCGATTGCGTAATTAATGGTTTCCGGAATCAAACACGGCGAGCGACCCGGAGACAATCGCGTGTTCCGAAATCGAGTACGAAAAATGCAACGGCGCCGCACGTGGGTGTGGAAACCTCGAAGCGGTCCTTTTGGTATCAACGTAATAACAGGGCGTTACCCAGATGTGATTCCGATTCTGTCGTGTGAACACGTTGCAAAGGTTTTCAACTATTTTAATAATGGTTTTTCTGACAAAATTTATATTAATCAAAATTTTTCAATGAGTAACAAATCACACACAGCATTAAACCATGGCTGAGACGTCGTGCAGCCTCTAATCCAAACAGCTAAATTATTAATACTCGCCTGCAAAAATCCACTCTATTCAACGGCAAACGGTTCGAACATTCCGAAGGCATAAATCTGTCTAAGCACAAGCAACACGCGTAAGTCGCAGATTACGTTCCACCTCTACGAGAAACTTTGCATTTCAATTGAACTCCTGGAGAATGATCATCCTTCCGAGGGAAACTTCCGACATACATATTACTGCGCACGACTATCGAAATAAACATCGAAATTATTAATGCACAACACGGCGCGAAACAATATTATTTAATCAGAAGAGAGCAGATGCGTGACTCAGGCTTAGAGAGTCTTCTAATCCAAATCGGCGAATCAGTCATTCCCCTATAGACAATGGCAGCTTCGATCCCTGCGTAATTGACGGGCGTATAATTCTTAGGGATTACAAGCACGTCTCTCTCCCCTGAAATATCCTGCCTTCTGCGATAAATAAAAGCGCACAGGTGCGTTGACGCGGAACTGGTTGCCGACGAAAATTGAATTCGCGACCTTTGCCCTCGTAACGTACATTACATACCGGTATTGCGTGAGTTTGGCGACATTTCTCAAGTGCGAGGATATTTTCTTTCCTTTTTTCGCGACGGTATAAGCCGCGTATTGGAAATGACCGGAGATGTTTATTGAGACATGGGTGACGAGAAAGTTTAATCGGATATGTACGTGGGAATGCCTGCTTTCCATGATAAATGGATAATAAATGGCTTATCCGATCGGAAAAGAGTTTCTGTGTTGAGCTTATCGTTGCACGCGCGTTTGATTAAATTTTACTCGCGCGAGCTATTGGGAAGTTCATCTCGCGGAGAATTTCACGGAATTATCATTATTAAACCCGTCGCGAAGGATTTTATCATATCCGCGGGATAGTTAAACTCAAAATTTACTGTTCGCCTATGCGAGTCGCTTGAAAATATTCATGTACCGTTTTATTGGCTCGCGTCGCTCTAAGCAGAACAAATTCAAGTCCAACAGGTTTCTTCGAGTTCGTCCGCGGACTTCGCCACAATTCAAAGAGTTTATCAGCTACATCAATTAATCGCCGTAGACGAGCTTTTACCGCAACCGAGCTCGAAAAATCCACGCGGTTTTTCATCGCGGAAAAGGTCAAAGTTAAAATTACCCAAAGCAACGATCCGCGATCCCACCACAATCAATACGAGCCAGCATCAAATCCAGCGTGTAACTTATCGCCGCCGATTTACAATCCTGACTGATCCCTTCGGTCACGCACACGCAATCCTCTTCTCGATATTAAAAATCGGCTCTTCCCACAAGCTAGAGGTCGTGGCCCGTAATCGCTCAAGGTCGCGCCGATCTCGTACACAGATGGTAGCGTAGGGCGTTTCTGGAAGTAACCCCCAATCAAGTTCTACTTAAGGCCAGCTGATATGCAGTTGCTGCAGGTTTTCTTTTTTAGATGCTCGCGACGATAATTTGGTTTTACGTTATGCTGCTCTCGACGTGCGCTGAAGATACACAAAGTCGTGTTTACGAGCCTCTTAAGAAGGCATTACCGACAATTCCACTCGAACTACTCCTCTTCTACGTATCGATTCTCCGCGTTACTTTCGAAGAAACAATCGAAAGCCTACAAAGAAGCACATTATATCCTCGTTAACTGCTCTCTCTGAAAATTATCGCTCGCGAGTAAATTTCATCGACGAACCACCGAGGTGCAGTCGCGCGTAATAAAACCTTTAACTGCCCTGCACTCGCATATAGCTTCTTAAACGGCCTGCTTTATACACGCGTCGCTACATTTTTGCTTACTTTTACGCGGTTTACTTATACACGGATCGTAAATCGGCATCGAAAGGCTTTTGTTTTGACTTGTACGCACTTAGTTATGAAAAAAAAGATTGAAGTCTGTGGGCATTTTTCAACTCGTCCAATTAATAATATTAATACCCGAGTATTATTCAAAATTCCACGTCACGCGGGAATCAAACCTGCGCCGGGCAATATTTTAGCGGCGCCGCGCGCCGCGTCTCTCGGTGTGTACTAATGACGAGAGCTCAGTGTGATATCGCGCGCCGGGCGCCGACTCTTCTCTATAACTGAATGGCTCGGCTTAAAAATTAGATCAAAGCGCATTAATAATCGCGTAATGAACCGGGCTTGACGTATCGACCAGATGGTTAATCGAACGATCGGTCAAAATTGCACGCGAGATCGGTATGATGCGGCACCGGTTTCCGACTGGAAGGTAACCAATGAATTGTTTTTCAGTTTCGTATGAATATTTATGAGGTATTTGTTGGAGTTATGTTAGTTTAGGTGTGTGATTGAATTTTATTTTGAATTTTATTAGAAACTGTTTCACTGTTATTTTTAATTTATTTTACATTTTTCACAAGTGAATTCTTACGATGACCCATAATGGTCCTTATCAGGAAAAATCCTTAAGATACATTTTGTTGACACGATCAATCGTTGATGCTCCTGAAACATTTAAACATCTGTAATATAGACTATGAGGATACATCTAAAAAAAAAGTGGAATCAGTGTATTCGAACCATAAAACGAAGATAACGAAAAATGCATCAAACTCTTGAAAAATCATTTTACGATTCTCGTTCACCTCTAATCGCACCTTCAAAACAAGTGCAAGAGGAAAATTTGGGATTCGTGAGATTACCTCGTGTCTCGTGAGTCGACGGCAGTGACTATCGCCCTTCGGCACTCTTAATAAACACGAATTCCGTCTTCTTCAGCGACACAAGCGTAACACACGCGAATTAACTCAAGGCGACACATGATGCCGATGCGAAAATGCCAGTTTTTAGTAATGGTGACTTTACGGAATGAAAAGCAAATAGCGAACCAGAAGCAAATCGAAATAATTGCACGTCATATAAAACTGATGTGACCTGCAATCACAAGCCAGTCGGCACCTGGACTCGCCTTGATCAAGACAATATTACACTGGCTCGCGAGGAATTTACACTTACCAAGTTACAGCGAATAGATTAAGTATGAACTGCAAGTATTCCTGTTTGTTTCTGCTGGCGATACTGTTGTCTACCGCTCTCGTGATAGAAGCAGGTTTGAAAATACCTTCTTGTATATTCTTATTTAAATTCAGTACAAAACAAAATTGAATTTCTAAAAATGTGCGTGATATTAAGCGATAAGTTAAATATTTAATTTAACGTACGATTTCAGAATCTTGTTTTGTAGTTTCCACGCAACAGCATACAAGCCAAATATCGCAATTGAAATGTATTTCAAACGCAGATTTAAATAACGACACGTACATTTTTCAAATTCGCTCATTTGACGAATCGTATCAGATGGAAAATCGATAAACTTGAACTGAACAAACTAAAAATTGCAGAGGAGAGAAAATGCCATTTTGGTAGAGCGTACTTCACGGGCTGCACGCTGTGCGCGTGCGTGAGACGCGAGCCGGGCGCTGCGAATACCGACACCAAGATCCACTGTCCTGATCACGACTGCCCACCCGGACACGTCGATCCCGAACCACCAGAGTGGTTCTGGCAGTAAAGCTGAGCATGCCGATAAAGAAAGAACGACGGATGAACACGAGGAGGTGAACTTCGACGAGTAACCGCCAGACGCGGTATACAATTAAATGCACTTGATCACGCACAATCATTTGTTTAAATAAAGTTTACAGGCCGACAGAAACAAACGATCGGTGTAGAATTTTTTGCTCTCTCTCCTTTTTCCCTTCGAGTTCTGAGTACCTATATTCGAAAACTAGAACTGTAAATACTAAAATTGTAAAATGAAAAACAATAGACTTTTAACAAAATTATATAATATATAAACATAGAATATATGAGTAAAATGGCAAAGTATCTAAAAAAATTTGTTTCAGTATAATCTTGAAACGAACACCAATGTAGATAGTAGTGCTGACTGGTAACTTGAGCCGAATCAAAAGTGATAATTCTTTGCAAATGATGATAAATAATAAAATATTCATGTAAACGATAAAAAACCAAAATTTATTTTACAAAAATGTATAACTTTTCTATCTACTTATCATAACATACTTTTTACATTTCTATTTCATATTATTGCTTTCTAGTCGCTAACTGATGTATATTTCGTTGGTACACATATTTTAGTGTAATACATATATTGAAATAAGTAAAAAAATCCGAAATATGCAAAATTCATTACTGTCGTTTTCACTGATTACTACTTGTTGCATATTTGCTATTCTGAAGCGCGAACCAAAATCAAATTCCATACATTCTCGTAGTAGAAACGTCAACAGTGAAATGTGAAATTCATCTTCTGCTTTGACTAGATTAATCGATGTAAGATACACTAAGTTCAGAGTCAACGTTGTCGAGCATTTCTTCAATTTTGTTTCCATTATATTGAATAATGTAAATAGCTTTATAGGTATAGCATCACCAATTTGTCTACCGTCAAAATCGTAAGTTATCTTGCAGAAAGGTTTGCCATTACAGTGTTTTTCATTTTCGACTAGGAATTTCAAATTATTTCGGTGATTAGCCGTAAATAGAATGGGAACATCTCCAACATATTTAATTGTAGCCGAGGTAGTAGCGATTGTGAAATTTGCTACTTTAGTACAATTTGACATGTTCATAATGTGGATATCACTTCTAACATAAAACTTATCGTCCTTTCTTTGAGACGACCATGCGTTTAGAAGAATCCTAGAACTTTTTTTCAGACGAATAGTTGAAATATAATTAATCTCATCCACATCATCATTCAGCGGAAAATAAACTTTGTAATCGTCACAATAACTTATAAGAGTAGCCTGCGCAAATGGCCAAGATTTCATGGTAATGCTGCACGATACGAATTCTGGATCCAAGCGGTTGCAGCCTCCGTAAAGGAACGCATCGTTATGTGTTTCATTAGACCATGGCAAGTGCATCGTATACAACTTTAATTTTCTTGGTACACTGGGTAAAGTATACACCAAAGCAAAAAGTGTAATGATAAGCGTATAATGTAAAGTTTTGTGGATATTGAATGCCATTTTTAATTGATCTCTAAATCTGCGTACCTGTAACGAATAAATGATGTATATTGTAATATTGCACTTTTTTAACGAAAATTATGAAGCACAGCTGAGACATTACTTATTTTTTGCAATGTATCTCTATCAGAGTTTAAGAAGAACTGAGCCGCAAACGAGAAAGAAAGCTATCGTTATTATATACATAAATAATAATAGTCGGCTCGGCTGTCTTTATTTTTATCTAAGTATAGTGAAAAAATCCTGAATTATCTCGATTCATCCGTATCCTACAGCAGCATGATGAAATAACGTTTTGAATAATACAAATATAATAAAATTTGCAAAAAAAAAAAAACACTTAATGTATGAATAATATAAATTGTAAAAAATGTGCCAAAAATACTTAATTTAGCAATCTCACATAAAAAAAAATTATTCTCAAGCTAATTTTATTTTATTTTGAAATTGAATGCATTAGTTCCATCAATCTTTCTTTATAATACTTATATTCACATTACAATTACTTACGAATTCTTTGACCATCAACCGTTTATGAAACGCCACACGTGATTTTTGTAGGAACAAGAACCTATGAGCTTTTGCCTCAACCTTAATTGTGCAATAAACAAAAATCCCGAGCCCGATCGGTTCTCATTGATCGGCCGCGTCCCTGCCCCTTTTCCCGTCAATCGCGGCCGATTGCCGCATTGTCTCCCTTTCACGAACGAGATCGATAAAGCTTAAACGATTGGCCGCGGCTTCCCTTTATATATATATATATATATATATATATATATGTGTGCGTGTGTGTGTGTAACTGAAACCTCGATCTTTTTACTTTACTTAATGCGATTGTATTCCTTTCTCGATTTCCAAAATGCTATGAAAATATTTCCTCTTCAGAAAAATCCAGCAGTTTCCCACATACCCATGGCCATCAGAGCTCAGTCTAACTCGATCTCCCATACACAAGAACTTGCTCGCGATGACAACGCGATTGCCGGACCCAAGCGCACCCGCGCGCGACGAAGACGAACTGCTGCAGCTCGCGTGAGCTCGGATCACTTTCGCCCTCGAAGTATATAGGGATCGAGAGAAAAGGCGCGCGATTCTCTGCTCTCATTACGCTGGGCATAATGGTCCTCGTCGCGGATAAGCCTTGGGACGAGCGACACATCTCGTCTGTATAGCCGGTCGATTGATCGATACGCGCTGTGGAGGACATTTTTATTTTAGCCTGATGTATACAGCGAACCGATCTCTCAGGGAGGCGAATGCAGCACGACGACCGAGTGGGCGCCTTTTATCGGACCGCCGAGATCGTCGAGGACGATATGCTGTGCTGCAGGGTTCAGTTGAGGAGGTTGTTGGGTCGAGGGAGGGAGATTTTCAAAATTCTTCTACAGGTGTTGCTTTAGGCGACCTCGAACCGGACTCCCGACCTCGACCTCGACTCAAGCATGTTGGTCTGATGGACACGACTTTACCTATATAATGTAAAGTCAACATCAGACGTTTTTTGAAAAAATAAGAGGGTAAAATTAGTCGGCTCGACGAGCGCAATATCGAGAGCACCTGCAGTCGTTCTCCTTCGTTCACACAATACGACTAAACCAAAATCGCCAAACAAACCGCAGTTCATCTCCCGATGTCTCGATCCTCCCTTCCCTCAGACCAAGTCGCGCACGACAGCTGTCCATCCTCTTCGGCTGTGTCCAAGGCCCCGATAAGACCCGCACGTCCACCTCTTCTTCGAGCTTCACTTTCCCTATCAATCTCCATCTCCCTACAGACCCTACTCCCTCCGTAACGAAGCTGTAGGTGCGCGCAATAATTGGGTGTGAAGCCGACGCTCGATGTATCCTCTGCTCGTTTGTATGTGTGTGTGTTGTGTGTGTGTGTGTGTGTGAGGAGTATACGTAGAAGATCGTGAGATCAGCTGGACTTTGCGCATCCATCTCTCCTGAAGGTATAGTCTGTTCTCTTATTTTTCCGTGATTTTTCAAAAGAAGAGCGGGGTTTTGTTTGCGCTTCGTGCGAGCTTGCTCTTTGTAGCTTTGGAGACTTAGAAGAGCGAGAGACTGTGTAACGGACGGAGTCGGAAAGCGAAAAAGAGTAGACGCGGGCTTGAACCGCGGACCCCGAGATTCACAAGCAGGAGCTCTAACCACTGAGCTAACGTCTACGATGCAAGCGCATGCTATGCATCGTAGTACAGCTCTGCGGACTCTTATCGCTGACTCGTCTTCGCTGCTAGGCGTTGCAGACGTGTGTGTCTGTGACACCACCCCCCTTTGAGGCGAGTCGTCCTCGGCTCGTGAACTACCTTACCGATCGGCGGTGCTGCTTCTTACGCCCTCAATGTGTAGCCTTGTCACTGGGCTGCAGTCACTACACTGGGCTGCAGACACTGCACTTAACCGCACAGATCAGAGGCCTGTTAACGCTTGATCGGACGTGGACCAGAGGCGGGCCTGACTGACTCTGACTCTGAGGGCTAGATCGGCGGAGTTATTAGAGGGTATGGTAGGAATCTGTGGGATTCGAACACTCAGTAGATCTATTTAGCCGGGTTCTAAACCGGCGATCTACCGCACAAAGGGATGCCAAGTGTAACGGACGTTTGGGGGTGCTAGGAGGGTGCTCTGGGAGCACAAGTGACGAATGCTTGAAGTCCAGAATAGAGTTTATTGGGAGTTAGCGAGGGCTCTGCTCTCGCTCGTGGTCGCCGGTGATCTGCCCGCTCTGTCGTCGACGCGACTCGTCGGCGGCGAGCGGTCGCACGTGCAAAGGTGTATACGCTGCACCTTCTGCCGTGCGAACTCCAGGCAGCGGCGTTCCCTGCTGACGATGCGCTCTGAGCATCGTCAGCCGCAGCCATCGGAGATGCCACCGGAG
>JAZHPH010000078.1:528207-576985 GCA_037356405.1 Nasonia oneida
ATATAAAGACACGACAACTCTGGACCACTTGAAGACGAATTTAGGAAAATTAAAATTTTTACGAGGCGTGTATGGCGATGCGTTGACGCAGCATTCGAAAATGTGTGTATTAGTAAGAATTTTCGGCCTAAAAGAAAAAAAGAAAAAAGCTTGTTATAGTGAGCGTTACCTGAAGTATACGAATTCGAGAGAGCGTCGATGTGGAAGAAAAAAAATTTATTTAGGAAAATTGAAGCTGTATAAAAGGACACGGGAGCAGAGTCTTTCTGTTTTGCGTCTCCTTCACCGGTCGTGTAATGCAACGAAATGTATAACGAGAAACAAAGCGCTGCAGGTTCAGCTATATAGACGGAGCGAATTTAAGGAAAAGAGCATTATTATTATTATTATTATTAATTTTATTGTTTTTCTATTTTCTTTTTCCTAGCCAATTTCACTTTGATGAAAAAAATTCCAATTCCTAATTTAATTACGTCGCAATATAAGGGCCAGCTCAACTAGTCTAGAGCAAACACATCATTTTTATTTCTATATTACATTACATTATATTATATTATATTATACACACACATACCCAAGTAAAGAAAACAATTGTGAAGATGAACTTAGAGCCAGTAAGCGCCTAGAAGTTTTAGTCGTAAGTTGTCTATTCCTTAGTGAAATATTATGGGGTAATAAGAGAATATATTATATATATATATATATATATATATATATATATATATATATATATATTTAAAAGTATAAAAAAATATCGTGGATATAAGATTTATATATATTATAAGTATATATAGGTAAATGCGAATTATATAGGAACTCCGGTGACGGAGCTTGGGACTTAGCATGCTCAGTTAAACAAAATATAAAAAAACTATCCGAATGATCGTGATCACGAGCGTTTGTACGAGTTTGAGTATAATAATAGAATATTAAAAAAACAGCAAAAGACGAGTGAAGAAAAACTTTGTATAGGGGCGATTTCATTTGCAATGTGTGTGTACACATGTGTATGTTTCACGTGCTGCACAAAAGAATTTCGCGTTTAGAGAAGGACAATCAGCCGTCGACTCGATGATGCGAATAATAATTAATTTATAAAATAAATAGTAGAAGAGTATATAAAGCGAACGAGAATATACTTTGATGTACTACTAGTTGAAATTACAACCAATAAATGCGGTTGCATTACAAATCGAAATGTTTGTATATCAGAATTTAGTTAGCACATCAAAGCGATTTCGTGAGTAGGATTATTTAGAAAAAAGTTAAACTATTAAACTTGTGAATATCGAAGTAATGTTATATATTATTACGAGAAGCCAGTATTACCCACGTGCATCGTGCTATGGAACATTTCACTGTCGTAGGACGATGTAACTCATTATAGCGTCGCTCCGTTCAATTTTTCGAGCGAACGTTCTTAGCGAGAGAATATAGCTTGATTCATCGCTAAACTATCTGTAAAAATGACTATAAGGTGCTTGATTATCGATTCTTACGCTGTCCCGACTAAACAGAGCTGAAGAATGTGCGAAACCATTGTAACCCATATCCACCGCTGGATCACTTTTAGGATGCGTTATACTTATAGCGATATATAATGTTTGAAGTTGTTATTAAAAAAAATCGACGAATCGAAAACATATATTTTTGTATGAAAATTTTTTCCATTGGAAGATTGAAATATTACTAAAGTTTGGCTGTAAAGTTTGAATCGTTGGCTGTATAAAAATTTAATCGATTCGTCGATTCAGGAATAAATTTCCAAACTCGGTTCGACACTCCATACAAACTTTCGTTTCCATTCAACAAAGCTTTACCGCTTCGCAACTATTGTACATTCAGCGCATTAGAAACAAGCTACTCTTATGCTGATTCCGCAAATCCTTGATAACGAGATGCCAGTATATCTATAATGCATAACCCGACGCCAGTTAACGCGGTGAGCGTAAAAGCAATGTTGTATTTTAGAATATTATGCGTTTGAAAACTCTCGACAAGTCGTGCGCTGCAGAGGAAACACGTTACTGAATTGCGTCTTTTTTCTAAACGTGATTTATATACTGAATAGATATTTTTAGTGCCTTTAAGGAGAATGGTGTGGGAAAACACACACACACACTCACTCACAGACACACAACACGATTTCACGTATTTAGGCCTTAAGTTCATAATAGTGCCTTACATTATGAATTACGCGTGCGAGATTTGAAATGTTTATTAGATAACGAAGGCGAGCCACTTTGTTTCTAAAACTCTATTCCCGTTTGACTTTTGTCGGTGATGCGCGCACTTCTTATAGGCGATATAATAATGAAAAAATTACAGGGGAACTATATATTATTATACTGTTAGTGAATTATGAACTTAGAGCGCGTTACACTTGCGATGTAGTATTGAAATACCGATTTAACGTTATACACTCATAAAATGCATTAAATTTTAATCTCTCTTGTAAATAAATAACGATAAAAAGCACGTATATGTATAAATTAGTGAACATTTTATTCGCAGTCGAATTGTTAAAAGATTAATTTTACTGTGATTTACGATCTAAAATTCAGCAGAATAAATCATCGCATCTTTTTCGATTAAGAAAATTTAAGAATTTCATAATCGTATTATGCATTTAATAATAATTAATCTTAATAATCACTCGTAAAATTTGTTCGAATCTTCTATACGATATAAATAATACGAAAATGATTGCTTGAAAACCTATCGCCTGTAACACTATAGCTTGATTGCAATCTAAAATTTAAACTTGCAAGAAAAATAAGTCTTCGGTTCCTAACGTATACGAAAACCACAATCTTCTGAACTCCAGCGAAAATCTACCTGACACGAATAGCATCATGCTTTTACAGGCTCTCATGCAACCGCTCATTTCTAGATCGATTAACCCCACCACATCGGAGTTTTCGCGCCCGCGGGCTATTAGCGCATTATCGGACGCCAAAGTGCATTGTGAAATTCAATCGGGAAATTGACGTGACTCTCGCCACCCAAGTCGCTTATACGTGCGCCCCTTGATGACCGATACCGTTGCTGCATCGCTTCTTGGCGGGAACCGCTTGCGATCTATCGCTCATGCGCGCTAACTTGGAAATTACACGCGCGTTTTATAACTCTCTTACTTACGTTCGTGGATGATTCGAGCCACGAGAATTTAGAAGATGTGGTAGAGTATTCAGAGAGATTGATTCCCTGGTAGAAAATTGAAAATTAACTCTTTTTGTTGGTGAAGCATTTTAAATAAGATTTATGGGTAGAGTAAAATCGCGTATCCTAGTAAAAAATTAACGATTTTTGTTGGTTAACATGTGACCAGAAACTAATTCTTTAACTTTAAACATTTATTTTTATTAAGTGCAGAGCCAACCATTGAGTCAAAAAATTAGTACAATATAGAACATGTTCTCACGGAGTATTCAATTATCATAAAATTATAATCGACCATCTAGGATCCAAAAACGCGTTAACTATTCTACCAGGGTCAGTTCGTGATTTTATTAACGAAAACTTTGGAAACAATGCATCTCAGTGCCTTAATAAACGAGATTAACGAACTAGTATCGCGATTGTGTACTCGTCAAAAATTAACAATCAGCAATAAAGTTTTGGATCTCTTGACAAGTTGAATCTATATAAAGGCAAAACAAAAAATTAAAATCGCACGTTGTATGATATAATAGCAAAATGTTTGGCAATAAATTTCAATTAGAAATCGTTAAAATTAACGTCGAAAATATCATTTATCTATACCACGCGGTACTATAAACAATCAATGGTGCTCACTTCACCAAACGCGCTCGCATGAATTTTCTTTGACTAAAATGACGTCAACTACACTATAATGCACACTAATAACAATATCAAACTTGTATATTTTGCAATAGGCTCGATTTACGCGTTAAGGATACACTTTGAATTTAAGGATCTCGTGCCAAATTCATTCGAAACTATATAACAACAAACAATAACAAAATTTACCAGCCGGTATATTATATCTTTGGCCAAAGTAAACTCGCTACTGTACAAATTCCGAACCGATAAGGATTATTTAACGTAACTCAATCGTATCATAATACACTTGAAGGCATAATACGAAATAGTTTTGCCATCACCAGTAATGCACAAAAGAATCCTCGCACACGGATGCACACCCGGCAGGCATTTTGCAGCAGCTAAATAGTAATTCGATAAATTGTTACGATAACGTTAGACAAAGATCTTGAAAGCGACGGGCCGAGCTTAACAATCTTCGCTAGAGGTATACATATAAACATATAACGAAGACGCAGACAAAGAGATAAATGAAAAGCAATAAGTCGTGCATCGCTCGATCACGCGTATAAAGAATATGAGATTTTTTTTAAATAGCAATGAAAATGAAATCGCAATGCGTATAGCGTATACGTGTAAACAAAAAAAAAAAAAAATAAACGCAAGCGATGGGTAGATTTTTTCCCTGTATCTCCATCGAGCAACGACGAGAAGTTTTTCAGTAGATTGCCTGAATACGCAACAATGTATATAATTTTTACAGGTATAAATATAACCAATGGGGGCCAGTAATTCTCTCGGATCTCGTACGGATTTATGTATCGCAAGCTGGGCCAGACGTTCTATACTGTTGTTGTGTGCTACTCGAGACTGTTTTTTTTGCAGTGAAATTTTTTCCTGCCCTTTCGACCCGTCGCGCAAACTCAATGCTTTCTTATGGTTAAAGCATCAGAGGAACAAGCTGCAAAATCAAAGTGCTCAAGTAGCACAGCTGGAACTTTTGCGCGTCTACACAACTATTAAGCGTTAAGAAGGGTGTATTGTAAATTTATATAACGTCGCGCATAATTATTATAAAGACCGATAAAGTCTTATCGCAAACGTACTGTATAAACCAATGGCATTACTCCGCAACAACTCTATTACTTTTTTTTTCTTGTTTTACTTACTAAGTTATACAGTTACATATATCTACATGCAGCAATATCTTCTCTCTGTCATATCTGTACACTTACTTTGATTTCTTCCTCTCCACACTGTATCCGCGTCTCGATCTTCTAACTTGTATATGCGAGCGAATTACAAGTACATATTATAATTGGGGGAAACTTCGTTATGACAGGTAGAGAAAATGTGTTTTTTTATGAACAAATCGTATACCATTGGGGTCTGACGCAAAAGTGTGATGATCAATAAATGTACGACCTCGAGCCATTCTGCGTCGTTTCGGCGCTCGAGCTAGTCACTCTCAGCGTCAGATCTCAACGGACAAATCATAGACCCTCGAGAGCAACGGAAAAAAGTGCCTCGAGGAGACACTTCGCAGCAACATGGCGAATTCGATGATATATTTATTTATATTGACTATTGGTTTTGCAATTAGGGCAGAGTTGTGTACATTGACAATTCAACGACAAAAAGAAGCATAGTTATGTTTATATATATATATATATATATATATATGTACATGTTACACACAGGTTGTCAAAGAGACCGACGTGAAGAGTTTGTTTTTTTTCCATGGGGTTCGATATCCGCACAATACTGGGTTAGCAGATTCATACGGTAGACGCGCCCATCAGTGAGGAGGACTATATATTCCTATAGTTTCTTTTTCCTGTCGAGAAAATGATGAAGATTTTAATATATCTAGTATAAGTTGTATAATAATTCGTATTTTTAGTAATAAATGTATCGGGCATCTAGACAGATATTATTATATATCGACGCATGTTTACTACAACTATAAGAACAAACGGCTTCACTTTTATTGCGAAGATAAAGGAAATATCGACGGTTACATATTTTAAGTAATATTATGAATATCATTATACTTACTGCTATCATTGGTACTATTATGTTTATTATTAATATTATTAATGTATTTGGCAGGGTTATGACAATTAAAAATTCATATAAAAAGATCAATTTCGTTGTGTTTTCTTTTCGTACACATTTTCCATTATCCCATTGTACTTCAATTGATACAGTAATCTCGTATACGTACGTTCATTATCTACAGATTATAATTATTAAAACAAAAACTCGCGTGATTACATTTTTTTTCTGAAACTCTAAATAAGCGATATAGATTATTTATCGTCCAAGGTTCAATTTTTTTTTATTTTATCACGTATCATTCGAAATCACAACCAATTTTCCAGAATCAATTACAAATTTATTGAATAATATTCATAACTAAGTCTTCTGCTTTATAAAATAATCAATATTCCAACTGCAATATTTTTATACCAAATTTTTATTTAATTCAACGTGAATCTTCAGTTTTAAAATATTTTTTCATGTACTATACATTCCAACCACGATTACGATTGAATTCGTGATAGAAAAATAAACCTCTCGATGTACCAGTGCATGAGGCACGACTGTCGCTCAAGTAATAACCTACGTTTTAACGGTAGCCTGATTTTATATCAACGTTCACCAAGTTCTCAATATTCGAAATTATATCGCCAGAACATTTCATCTTTTCGACTAATCTTTAAAATGTCGCTGAAACTATCATACTCGTTTCTTTGTAGTGTTCGTAGTGTACATTTTCTGTATTTATATCGTAACTGCTTACGAATACTCAGACTTTGGTTTGTACTAAAATATTTAAATTTTGCTCGTTTCTTTTTTCTTATCTTTCTTATTTTAAATAAAGGAAAGACTGGAAAGTCGGTATCATACTCTCCATTTTATTTAAAAGTGTATAAGAAACAAATTAGTATTCAATAATATTATGTATTGTGGGTAAACAATGTATCGTGGGGCGAACTTAAAACGACGGTTGTAATGAATGTTTTTGTGCTCATAATGAGAAAGATGACAATGGTACCTGGATTCCAGCTATTGGATCCATGTAGCATGGATCCTGTACTCAAATGGAGTGTTATGACGAGGAAAGAAAAGTATACGTTTCTGTTGATCCACCTGAAGATTTTTGGCAAAAATGAATGTAGTAAAAATAATGTTTACTAATTCATACATTTATGTTTAGTTAATTTAATGTCAAATAATAATTGATCCAAAACATTTGTTCGCTATCTGATAATTTATTATTAATAACTATAATGGAATTAATTTCTGTTATATAATACTAAGCTATTGAAAGTAATATGTATACTAATAACTGATTTTTGTGCTTATAATATATAACGTATTTTTTATTTGTGTTATTATAAAATTCAAATCATTATAATTTAGAAATGTACAGTTTGCATCAATAAGAAAGGTCAAAAGGTCTGTTACAGAGATTGAAATAAGTATAATTATTATACAATTTATCGAAAACACAGCGCCCGCATCCTTGATACTCTTCTTGCGGGTATTTCCAAGTCAATGACGGTGAATTGTCTTATTATTGGGTAATTACGTAAAAAAACATTTGAGCATTCTCCGAGATAAATTTATGCAAGACAAGAATCGCGTATAAATACTCGTCTTAGTATCTCTCAGAGCTTAGTTATTTGTCAAAAGTGAAACACTGCGTAACTTATAAGATTCCGATAATACATTTTCTTTAAAATGTCGAAGTTATCATTTTCGTTGCTCTTTGTGGTATTAATAGCTTGTATCTATCAAGTGACAGCCTTCGGATGGTCAGATTTCGGTACGTACTGAACATATTTTTAAATTTTTAAACGAATCCGTGTAAAGCTAAATTAACAATTGACATTTATGTATTATCTTTCAATAGTACGAATCTGTCGTTGAATTATTTTATTTATGGAAAAAAAATTAATTCACATCGATTAAAATCGCATAATACATTTGTTTCCTTCATAGACGGCAAACAGTGTGTTTTGAAAAAATCATACTCTGATGGTTGCAACCAATGCGTATGTGCCAATAATATACAAGATGACAGTGGTGTGTGGAAGCCAATAATTTACTGCACTCTAAAAATGTGTTACACGGATGAAAAGGCATACACTCCAGTCGGTCCACCTGAAGATTTCTGGCAATCATAATCCGCTTTGGATACGAAGCATTTTATTTATTTTTACAATATTTTATAAAATTCATTAATAATAAAATTTAACTGCATGGGTTTTATCTTTGTGATTATAATTTTACCTTTATTACAATCCTTTATTTGTCAGCCTAATAAAACAATTCAGCGAGCAATATTTTCTTCGTGCGCAGGCATATTGATGAATATCTTCATAATATCATTATAATGTTTTGCTTGGTATTGATAATCTCTGACTTTAGCGTTGAAATATCGTCAATTTATTGACTAACTATTTATTTTTCAAAGTACGAGATTTTGGTATCAAATATTAAAATTCTCAGACAAAATCGAAGTTTTTATGTGTTATAAAATTAAATCGTTTATTTAAGCTTTTTTTAATGCTCAAATGCTAATTGCATGTATACGTGGTATAAATTATAGTTTACTGGCTACTTCAACACACTAAAACGTCAGAGAGATAAATCCATCCCACAATTGGTTTACCAAGAATTGCATTATAAATACTTTACGTAGTCAATCGCACGTATGCGAACAAAAGAACGATATTGATTTCAAAGTGGCATCTAATTATAAAAAAAAGCGCAGGCACAAACGATGTTTAAAAATCAACGCTTCATTAATAAACTGCTACTTCCATGTGTAAAGTACTTTTATTTGTTTATCCGGAGAGTTGGAGAAATGCTTGATGCACCATGTCAGGAGTCGTGCGAGACTCCCCGTGTGTGGGACTCTCCTGACGAGGGACTATCGCCAGGCATACCCACTAAAACTCCACCTCTCATAGGGCCGCGAAAACCCCCCCGGTATCCGCTTTCACATTCCTTCGGGGGGTCGCCTGTCTTAAGCTATGCTAGCCGTCAACTAGTTTTGTAAACAACCGTCATTGTTTTTCGCGTGGAGAACCGTTTCCACGTACGCCGTTATCTCGCCCCAATTCTGCTTGCTACCAAGCATCGTTTCAACTACAGTCTCGATCGTGAACGCCCCTATCGTCAGCTCCAGTACTCTACGCTTTTCAGCCCAGTGGGGGCATTCAAAAAACGTGTGACTCACGTCGTCCCGTTCGTCACCGCAGTACTTACACCCCGGTGTTGCTACCCTGTTCATCGCGAATAGGTAGCTCCTAAAGTATCCGTGATCGGAGAAAAGTTGGGTAAGGTAAAAGTTGACCTCCCCCCATTTCCTGTTCACCCACGGACCTACATCTTTTATAAGGATCCTAGTCCATCTAGCCTTTGGACAATCGGTCCACCTAGTCTGCCAATTGCGCATTGTTATTTCTCTTTCTTCCACGGCGATCGAGATGCTACTCGACGCTAAGCGAGCCTCGTAGATCCACTTGCGTTCAATCGCAAGAAGATCCACGGGGATTACCCCCGCGATTACCATCGATGCCTCGGCCGCGAGCGTCCGGTAGGAGCATGTTATTCTAAGGGCCCCCCTTTGCTGTACCGCCATAATCTTTTTCCGATACTTATTCATAGCCATAGCGTCGGCCCACACCTCTGCTCCATATAACAGGATAGAGTTAGTGGTCGCCATGAGTAATCGCCTGACTGTTGGCCTAGGCCCACGGACGTTAGCCATAAGTCGGCTAAGTTGCGCTATCCTAGTCGTGGCTTTTTTACAGACGCGATCTAGGTGTTCCCCGTAGTTCAGCTTTGTGTCTAGAGTTATTCCTAGATACTTGGCTGATGGTTTCGTCGTTATAGTCTCGCCGCCTACCTTTATAGGTATAATGGTCGGTATCCGCTTTCCCGTTAATAGGACAATTTCAGTCTTATCAAGCGCCAAAGTCAATCCGTGGTTCGCCATCCACCATAGCACTCTGCTCATGATCGCGTTTAACTTCGCTTGCGCAATTGCTACATTCCGTGCTGTTATAACCGCGGCCACGTCGTCTGCGTATCCAACGAACATGTGTACAGTACTACTGTAATTAACTCTCACAGTGATAATAGCACAGTCATTTCGACATTTAATTTTCCTTATTATTTATCATATTCACAATGTTATCTAATGGAAATTCGCTTGAAATAATTAATCCTTGTACCGGTAGTACTTACGACTGCCATTATTATCGATACATTTTTATCGGTCGATCCCTTAAATATAGGCTAGAAATAGAAGTGCACTGCAGAGTCCGATAAATTGTTATTTGCCACGAGAGTAGCTACTGAAACCAAGCCTTTCTTTATGTGCAACGTTTGATCTTCTCATCATGAATTATAAACTGTTTGGAATTTGTTTATTGTATTTAGTGGTGTACACAGTTTACGTGAGCACTGAAGGTAAACCTAATAACTTGTCTTACTTGATATTGTAATAAATTATAGAATTGATAATATAATAATCACATGGTGACAGTTACATAGATAGAGTATTCGGATGATGACTAAATTTTAAAATATTACGTTATATCATTCAAACGCTACAACTATAAATGATCGATCGCACTTTGAAATATGCAAATGACGTATAACGGATACTTTCTAATTTTTCATTTAGAAAATAAAAAATGCGTGCCAGGAAAATCGTACAACGACAGCTGCAATACCTGCGTCTGTGCGGAGAACAAACAAGATGAAAGAGGAGCCTGGGAACCAATAATGTTTTGCACCGAGATGATGTGCTTCGAGCCGGATGGGATGGAATACAAGCCTACTCCAGCACCTGAAGATTTTTGGCAAGATAATGTCGTAAATAAGGCTTAAAACTATACGTAATGTTCTTTGTAATAAATGATCTTCAATTAAATGATGTTTTTTGTGAAACATTATAATATGAGATGAATTTCCTTTGTGTGATGCGTGATTATATAAACATGACTCACCGCATAATATGAAAATAAAATAATGTAGTGCATGGTGGAAAATAAAAATGTATCTTTTTATTCATCTGAGTTGTTATATACAAAAAATAAAATGAAAAAAATTGAGATAGTTTGTTAGTTGGCACAAGGATGTAGCAAATGACTGTGACTCGAGGAATCTTTCCTCTTATTATAATTTAAGATAATGTTCGACATTTAGAGAAAAAATTGACTTGAAGAGGTTGGAAACCAAACCAACGAAACGTCGTCGACATCTAATTGCTGAGTTTTTTATTTCTACAAGGGCTGACTCTTTTACTTTTGATTCCTAATTATTTATTTAGTTTGTTAGTTGATGAGCTCGAGAGAGCCCTTCCAGAAATCTTCAGGCGGTGGGACCTTCTCGTATCTGTAAGGGCAAATGTTGTTGGTGCAGATGATGGAATTGCTCATGTTCGCCAAGAAAAGAAGACAATAGCAAGTGTTGCATCCATCGAAATAGGAGTTACCAGGAGTGCAAACTTTTTTCTCTATGAAGTATGAAAAAAATTGTTTTTCCACAAAAACAAAATTAGATTTTAGTAGAAAGGGGCACTAGTTGTTTGATACTAATGCACACAAGTTAGAAATTAAAAATAATGATAAGACGTACCTTCTTCAGCATTAACGTAACGTCAGCGTAACGTTCTAGCATTTTACATATCTAAAAATGTGTGATGCTTTTAAATCAATTTTATAAATAAATTGATTCACGCGCAAATGCTTTTTAATTAATTAAATCAATTATAAATTGTTTTTAGAAAAGATGAACTAGTGCAACAAGGGCTTGATAGTTTTCGGGGATTACTACTTTTATTATACACAACTAAAACTATCAACAAAATCATTTTTACTCCCCTCTACAGTCGCCCACCAAACCACCCATAACAGCAATTAATTAAGCAATTTATTCAACTTTTCCCCCGCAAATACATGCATATCTCAGCAACTCCAAGCAGTCGTATAAAACGCCTTACATGCGTGAATTACAAATCCCGAGCCTCGTCGAGCAGTTTATCCCTTGCGCGTATCACCTCCAATAAATCCGCTGGACTTACGCATAAAATCAACGGCATGCCTTGTATGCGATACGCACGTACGGTTAATCGGATCTCGCCGCGAGAGACAGGTGCACGTATACGCGTACGCACCGGGCGTGAAATAAGGGAGGGAAAAAATGGAAACGCGTCATAAAGTCAAGGAAGCTCCGGAGACAAGTTATACTGCTGCTTGTGACATACTTCGCCTGGGTATGCGAGCTTTATCGTCGTGGGCTTTTGTGTGGAAAAGTAATGAATCTTTTGATCAAAATTAAACATTTTTACATAGAATATAATTTTATATAATTATAAAGATAATTTTAAAGCTTATCTCACGCTTGTATAATGATGAGCATTATCTACCACACCATTCGAAGACGTCAAGAAAGTTTCGAATTCTCACAAGTTTGAGGACCGATTCACACATACACAAGTCATCACAGCTACAACAAGTCCCGCTAAAAGCTTCGATTTAATGCAGCGCGGCTCGGTATTTCGTACGCTTGAAGCTTCTCTCGCACATATACTTTAGCCGCACAGCTGATTTGCATTCGTTCGCTACACCTAATTGGCCAGTGCAATAACGTCGCTACTCCCTATATAACATCCCGTATTCCGCCTCGACTCGCGAGAGACGAGCGAATCACACATGTACCGCAGAGAGAGAGAGAGAGAGAGAGAGAGAGAGAGAGAGCAGCTCCCGTGATGCGCTCGCGGGATTGCTTTTCGTAAATAGTAATTTTATCGCGCTACCTCGCGCGTAAAATTTTCAAAACTCGTTCCGCTAACGAGCCGAGAGATCGAGAGTAACGATCGGCCGGCTCGGCCGGTAATAATATTATTACAAAGACGTTTACAGCAGCTCCACGCGCGGCGGCGCTTGTACACGCGATTTAATTCGCGCACGTATGCGCAGGACGTGTTTGTTCACGTATATGCGAGAGGCAGAGCGATATCAAGCTTATATTTACGCTCGGCGCGCAAAAACCCACACTTTTATCGTGTGCAGCCGAGCCGCGCGCGTGGAGTGTAGGTAAGTGTTTTTCTATACACACACAGAGTGTAATTTCGTAAAACTGAAAATTATACCCTCCGCGGCGAATCAAAAATCAATAAAATCCAAAAGCAAAGAAGAGCGTGCGCGTATATGTTTATAATACGATGTAAAGTATACATTGGCTGCAGGGAGCCGACTGTGTGCCGCGATGGCAATCGATCCGTAACGGTATGTGTGCGCGGTGGTATACTGGCCCTTTTCTCTCTTTCACGGCAGGACGTGTCGCGGTGCTGCATCCCCGGCCAATGAAGATTTCCTGCTGGCTAGCTGGAGCGATAATAAATTCTTGGACGAGCTGCGCAGCAGAGAGAGAGAGAGAGAGAGAGAGAGAGAGAGAGAGAGAGAGAGAGAAAGAGATAAGGTGTATGAGAATGTTAGAAAATCGCGCGGTATACGCAGGAGTGGGATTAATGCTGATGTGTCGGGGGTAGAGGTGAGCGAGCAGGAGTGAATAATTAGATCAGATTCGCGAAACTAGGCCGATGCACGATATTATGTTGGAGGTAGATTTCGACTGTTTCTTGTTCGATGGAATTGATTTTTCGTGCAAAAAAAAAAGACTGCAATAAAATAATGATTCGAAATGTCATATGTGTACAAATCCAGAAAAAAACGGACACTTTTGGGGGTCTGAGTGAACTAAATTGAAATTTGAGGGGACACCTACCAGACCAACTTTTTGGGGTTCCTTATGCCCCCCAGAACCCGAAAAACCTTGGATTCTCGCGTTTTCGAAATATTTATTTTTTTGCCGGACACTTTAAATTCTCTTATGGGAATTTAACATGGGGAAAATAAACAAAAATTAGCCTCGGTTCAACTTTACCCACTCAGTGTCTGAAAGCGCAAACCAAAAATGTGCTTTACTAGGATCGAAGTATTAGAAAAGAGCTTTAATTTAAGGACTGGTAAGTTAAAAATATTAATACAACTTTTGATCTGAACAATCAATTTTAACCATCCGGCACTCAAATTAAAGCTCTTTTTTTCTACTTTTACTTTTAAAAGTTAGATAAACGTTTTAATTGTTCGATCAGCTATATGTATGCCCATCAATTATGGCTGTTTTTTGATCGTTTTCATTGCCGCATATATAGCTATTATAATACCAGTAAAATATTAATCCAAATTTTAAAAGCGAAAGTAGAAGAAAAGAGCTTTCATTTGAGGGCCGGATGGTTTAAATTGACTGCTCGGACCAAAAGTTGTAAGAATTTAAAAAATGGGAAAAATCGTTAATTTTCGAAAAAATAGAAATTTTCACGATTTTTTGCTATTTTCAAGCCTAGACAACTTTTTACCCAGGCAACCATTTTTAACTCACTAACCCTCAAATTTAAGCTCTTTTCTAATACTTTCATCCTAATAATAAGGGCCTGGCAAAAAAGTATTTCGAAAACGCGAGAATCCAAGGTTTTTCGGGTTCTGGGGGGCCTAAGGGGCCCCAAAAAGTTGATCTAGTAGGTGTGCCCTCAAATTTTAATTTCGTTCACTCAGACCCCCAAAAGTGTCCGGTTTTTTCTGGATTTGCACATATCAATTCCAGATAATAGCCCAAGAGTTTAAATCAGCACAAAAACGAACTTCCCAGAAAGCCCATCTACGGCTGCACGAGCGAACGGAAAGCCGATCGATTCGCGATTGACCGATCGATCAGCCGATCGCTGCGCATACCTCTTTGCGGTTTTCGCGCACAGCGGCTTTTTCCTTGGCGCTATGTACAAGAAAAGGCGATCGATAGACTCGGGTTCATGTGTATAGGGAGAGAGAAAGAGGCTTGTATGATAATAAGAGAAAAGACCGCTCGGGGTGAGAGAAGAAATCGAGCCGCGGCGATCTTAATGGGTCGCGCCGATGTGACGGGATCAGCTGCGTGTATATGCGGCTAATTTACGAGCAGAGATTTGTCGCGGAATCTGCGCTGTTTTGTCGTCGTCGTCGTCGCCTTCGTGCGTGATTTTAAAAGGAGTTGTGCCATTTCCATGCGCTGAGGTTTCTTATACTGGCGCTGCGAGTCCAGACAGCGACGATGCAAGTGTTTTAGATGGATACCTGTATGCAAGTATTCTCTCGTAGTGTTGTAGCATTTGCTAAAGTTCAAGTTATATTATCTTATCTTTGATAATTTTTTTTTTCAGCACAAGTGTTGCTAAATCTGAATCGCTATTGACTTTGTTGCAACTTAAGTGAATGAAGAATTAATAATTTAAAATATCCGAATGAGGTTGTGCGAACTATCTTGTCTTTTTATACTATAGTTTCATTCATTAAAATAAAATATATTTGAACGAACAGACCGTTATATTTGGTATTGGACAGATCTTTAAATAATAATACTTTACTCCAAAATTTCAAGTATTGAACTCGTACTCATATTTTACAAATACTCTAAGTACTTATTGATCTGATATTGATTATATTACTATTTGAATACGTGGATTAAGTGAATAAATAATGTACATTTTTGAACTATTAGTTTGCAAACTATATTTTTTAGCATATTATTATTTACCAGTACCGCGTGTACAAAACTAAAAGTTTTATGAAATTGTCACGACTATTAAGCTGTAAAAAAGCAAAAAAAAACTAAAAAAGTTACAGTATTACAAAATCAAGATATAAACCCGACATCTGATTATTTATTTCTGTGAAAAACGCTATAAAAAATTTTGTCATTAATCTTCTGTTATGTTATCGTACTATATTGAAAGTTTACTAGTTTAAATTTAGAGAGTACTTTGTAATTTAATTATTTTGTAAAATAAATTGAATAAAAAATCCTTGTTTAATTTTTTAGTAAGTGAGAAAATTCCAGTGGTACCAAAATTAACCTTAACGTATTAATCAAATATCAAGGCATTTTTTGCCAAAATGAATATCTGAATTTCTTATAAATGGTCTAACTATATGGTAATTAGTGAAAGCATCTACATTATAACATTTTTACGGGGAAAATTTTGTATTTATACCCGATAGTCAAAAAATAACCATGGCATGTCGTTTTTAATTACAAATTTAGCCAACGTTTCGCCAACTGATGCTGAGTGTTTCTACCAGGGTGCTGTGCACCTAATTACTAATTCATATAAAGTATCTAGCTAAATTTATTAGTTTACCTTACATTACATTATGACAATTTGGTAAAGTATCAATATCGTAGAAAAAACTCATTAATAGAACGTCCAATCGTAGCAGTAATAATCAGCTTTATTTTTATTACTCAATCATACATACATAGTGAGAATAGTCAGTATATCTTACTACTTTTATGAGTAAATATGAATACTTGTTTTCGCTGGATGCCTTGCACAATCTTGTTAGCTAAGATGTCCAGCCAGACATCGGTTGACGTTGATGTTGCAAGGTTGCACAAAATCACAAACAAAGACATGAGAAATATTGGATGCATTTTAAAAGTGCAGGTAAGTTTTTTACTTGTTCTCTTGACACTGAAACAGAACAGCAGACTGATTCCTTCACTTTCTACTGCAGTAGGTACACGCGCAGTGAACGATATGATTAATATATTTGAAAAAAATCTGCTCATTCATCGATTTTTTTAATGCCATACAGCATGTGGTTTTTGCTATGTGGTCAGTGCAAGAATCAATTTGTAATTTATTCAGAAGAATCTTGAATCATGCATAATAAGGAATCTATTTGTTTATATGGCTGCAAAGAAGTGGTTAAACTCAAATAAATTACGCAATACAGCTATTTTATGCTAAAAATGGTATTTCTAATGATAATTTCTTCAAAACACATTCTATTAAAAAAACGCTGCAAGCCAGAATATGTCCGATTAACAATACCATACCAAGAGTCAAGAAATCAGGATTATTTAGTGTATCTTGGACATTGTCGATAAAAACATGACTCGTAAGCCTTGATTCGTCATTCATATGCGCTGCATTTTATAAGCATATGGGCTAGCTCTTCTAAATGCATATGATGTGAACATACATGTTTGAGATCCTAGCGAATCCGTAACTTGAAACACAGGAGACCCATCCGAATTTTTGTATTTGTCATAAAACGCTTTTGCTCTGAAATCCAGCATTATGCAAAAAACTTTTCTATGATTTAATAATTCATCTATGCAGATTGTGATATCACGTGCTACCTTTTTTGGTGATTTCACGCTTATCATTTTTTCTTGGAAATCCAGGTCACTATTCATATAGTCCTCCCACAACGTATATAATTTGAATTTTGATTCGTTAATTTTTTGAAACGCATCCAATTTTAATTCAGTGCTCTTTAATCTTACGTCTACACTACACGTCATAGAATATCTGATAGACAAGACAATAACAGTTAATATAATTATTTTGCCCAATAATTTCTGAGGCAGATTTTTGCTTACTGAGATTCCGAACAATAACTTGAGAATATCGTAAATGAGCCACGATCGTGGAATTATACTGAAATGGTGCGCTGCGATAGTAGTATAATGGAATCACAATCATGTCTAAGAGTAGATTCGAAGAAATATCTAGACTCCTAATATATATAACTGGACCAAGGGCTATTAATTTAGAACAACTGTTCGGCATCGGAAACTCGAAAGTGCTTGAACGACCGATTGGCGCCGAATAACCAAGTGCATCCACTCCAATAGTGTCCGTTCCCTTTTTTAATATTAATTTCCCATACAGGAATACGTAGCCATGATTGATAGCCCTAGCACGTAACACGTTCATGATTACTGACGCAATAGCAAATTCGGTATACTTTATAACTTGTACTACAGTATGGTTCTTCTCAGTGTAGTCGAGTTTATGGTCTTTATCGGGTACATACGGAACGTGAATCCAGAACTCCGAGCCATTTAGATCGATTAGTTTATCCGGAAAAATGATAGCTGATATGTTGAAGTATTTTTTACTGAAGATTTTGTAGAATGGATTGTAGGAATAAATATAAGGCAACATCTTCAGCAGCGTTTTGACCGAGGCTGCTACTGTTTAATACCACTTCGATGACTGTGACATCCAAGAATGTAAGATTCCAAGCTTCTTCAAGAAATGAATTAAATTGAAAATCGAAAGTTCTAACGTTGTTGAAAAAAACTATTACACATCGCGGTCTTGGAGATATTGGATCAATTTTTGCGTAAGATGACAGAGTTTTAGTTAATTTACGAAAATCGTTGATATTTGAATTGCTTTTGTGATAGAGTATCAAACTTAATGATAAATTTCGAATCACCTGTGAGTCCAATATCTTCAAAATCAATATTTAATAAGGGAATACATTTAGTAATTTTCTTAATAAGCACAACACTTTTTGAAGTCAGTATCTTACTACTTTTATGAGTAAATAAGAATACTTGTTTTGGCCGGATGTCTTTCACAATCTTGTTAGCTAAGGTGTCCAGCCAGACACCGGTTGACGTTGATGTTGAAAGGTTACAAAAAATCACGTACATCCAGACAAAAAATATCGGATGCATTTCGATATTGCAGGAAAGGTTTTTACTTGCTCTCGTGACACTGTAGTGAAACGCTGGACTAATCTTTTATTTTCTACTACGGATAAAATTCGCGCAATCGAACGATCTGACTAATTTATTGGAAAAAAACTGCTTTATTTATTGATTTTTTACATTTTTAACCATAAAGAATGTTACTTTTGCTATCTGGAAACGTTTAATACTTAATCTTTTCAAAATAACTTGCAATCGGAAACCTGCTAAACTATACAATATTTTACTATGTTAGAATGCTGGGTACATCTTATGAACTGTACCGCGAATATTACTCTCGTAATTATAATCGCGCAAATATAACAATGTATACGAGAGATCTTTCGCACGTTGAAGGATTGCATTAAAAAAAGGGCAAGCAAAAACACATCGAAGGGGTGAATAATAAATAAAAAACCACTGCCAATTCATTGGCACATAGCTTTGCAATGTGCACTTATGTTGACCTTTCCAAATATATCTAACCAAGCGCCACCTGCCCGCGCTTACATTTTTGCTGAAAACTTCACACCATACGTCGCGACTGATGCGCTGGACCTGTCTGATGCAGCAGTTCGCGTATGATATTGAGCACTGTCGCGGCAAGGACAATATCATCGCGGACTATTTTAGTCGGATATCGCCAAACCAGAGTAACTCTCGCGTCGAGGCAAATAATGATGCTGAAGGGCGTGTCCGTATAAGTAGTGCTATAGCCGCAGCTCGTCTCATTACGACTTGGTTTCCAGAGCTTCGACAGCTGGCCGCGATGCAATCGAGAGATGAGAAGATCGTTAAATTAAAAGAGACGCTCGCCGCCGGTGATCTACAAAACTATAAGTTACATGAAGGGCTAGTTTTTTATAAATCAAATAAGGGGTGCTCGTGGTTAATCGTCGTACCGGAGATGATGAGAGAAAAGTTATTATGCGAAACTCACAAACGTATAGGGCACGGAGGTGTATATAAAACATTAAGTGAGTTACGGAAGTGTTTTTGGTGGAAAGATATGAGGAAACGTGTAAAGAATTTTGTCTCGAGTTGTGATTTATGCCAGCGAACGAAGTATTTGAATAAGACGATGGCCGGTCGGTTTTTGCAGGTAAAAGCGTCAAAGAGCAACGAACTGGTGGCTGTCGATTACTTCGGGCCGCTTCCTCGTTCAACGGGCGGTGTCGAATATATATTTGTGGTTTTAGATGTTTTTTCGCGACACGTAATGCTCTATCCATTGAAAAAGGCGACTACAAAAGCAACAGCAACAAGCGATCATGGAACACAGTTTATGTCACAAGCTTGGCGTGATTTTCTCAACGAGGCGGGAGTTCAGCTGGTCTATTGTTCCATTCGTCATCCGCAGGCGAATCCATCGGAACGCGTGATGCGCGAGCTTGGAAAATTCTGTCGGTTATATTGTAGCAATAAGCACACGGCATGGGCTCGACATATTCCGCAAATAAATTATTGGCTTAATAATACCACTCACTCGACGACAAAATACACTCCGTATGAACTACATCACGGAATGCTTCCTAAAAACAAAATCCGCGAAATGATTAAATTTCCAAACGAATTACCTGAGCCATACGAGGTGAAGGTCGAGTTAGCTAACGCACGTACTGATAAGGTACATAAAAGGCAAAAAGAAAAACAAGCAACTTGGAGCAAAACTCCAATAAAAATCGGGGACCTCGTACTCTTGCGCGTTCCGAAACAGTCCAACCTCTTGGAAAAGAAAATCGCTAAATTTTTTCACTTATATTACGGTCCATATCGCGTTTTTCGCTCTTTCAATGAAAATGCATACGAGTTAGTCGATAAAGATGATCCCCAGAAACTGGTAGGCCGATATAATAGGGCTGATTTGCGCGTATACATACAGCCAGAGAACAACAATGACTGATGGAAGCGATGTTATTGTTTTGTGGTTATTACGGCGATCCCGTGCTCCAATGAGCGTTGTAAGATCCTGCGATATTTTTAATTTGTATAATTTTAATAAAGGACTTCTTGTAGTATTGTATTTATATGTAAGACCATTATTATTATAAGTGAAATCTATATATATATATATATATATATATATATATATATATATATTTTTTACGAAGGATGCGAGCGTTTAGATATTAACATTAGATGCGTGCGTTATGTAGAATATTTATAAATATAAAGTTTTTTTTAGCATTCTACGTTTGCGTTTCTCTTTGCTTATCGTTATTATTCATTTCAACAAATGTATCGGTACCGTGTGTTTTATCTTTATAGTGTATTTGAATGTCAATTTATATGTTTTATAGTAAATTGTTTATTCTTAAATGACTATAAGTAATAATCGACATAAATGTGTAATATCGATATATCAACGATTTGCGTGTGTATGAGTGCTTTGTTTATATTTGTATTGTATGTGTGTATGAGACTCAAGAATGAAGAAGTTTCGTGAGGTGGTCACTGTGTGGTGTTAATCGGTCGACATTGGCGTAAATAAGAGAAGGATGTAAAGATGAAGCCTCCTTTTGACTGGTTTTCAATGCGGCGTTCTTCAGCCCTTACAGCCTCATTCCTCGCATTGAAAAGGGGAATGTTGTAATGTGCACTTATGTTGACCTTTCCAAATATATCTAACCAAGCGCCACCTGCCCAGCCTTTGGTACTCAAGCCCTTAGATCGGGTGTGAGCAACAAGGTGGGAGAGAGGTCGACGAGCTTCAAGAGGCCCCGCTCAACAAGAGGGACCTCAGAAGACATACGAGGCTCCAAGGACCAGGTGTTGGACCAAATCGGGATCCCGTCAATCGCCGACACCAGCCAGAGCAGCCACGAAGGGCCAGCTTCTCGCCCGCATCAAGACCAAGACAGGTCGACTAAACCAAGCCTTACCACGTCAGTCAGGACGGGAAAGATTCGGCATAAACCGACAGTCTACCACTGCCACGTCCATTCTGGACTCTCCTGGCTACCATCCTCGATCGAGAAGAAAACTACCACCTAGGATCAACGGCCGGAGGACATCCTGAAGAATGAGCGCGTGTGTGTGTGTAGAATGGTATGAAAATTAGTTTTTAAGTTTTATTAGTTTAGTAAATAGCGTTAGAACTTTTCGCATCCATCATTAGGGAATCTACGACCTTTCACTTATCAAATTCAATAGAATAAATTTAATCTCATAAAATAGAAATCATTTTTTTTATTACTTTCTAAACCATACCTCGAGATCCCAGAAAATCGAGGCATAACAGCTTCCTCCAACTAAATTTATATGTCCAATAAATAAAATATTGTTTTAATATATCTATATATCTGCTTACTAATGTATGAGGCGGTTTTGATACATAATTTAATATAAGTTTTGGACGGTTCATTGTCAAAAAGTTTGCAGACCCTCTGTTTTTTATTATAGAATACGAACACTGTCGTCAATTTTTATGTGTTTGTTCCTAACCAACGTAACCATCAAAACAACAGGCTATTCATTGGTCGCTCAATTTTCAAGAAAACGATTTTTACATTTTAGATCTAGTTGAAAACCGCTCGACGAAATCGTTTAAAATTTTAGCAGCAGATAGCTTCTTTTATGCTGAATCACCAATTGAAATTTTGAAGCATTTGACTACATTGTTTTAGAGATATAAGGAATCAAAAAATTTTCAAAAAAAAAACGAAACCTTGATATTTTACGAACCATAGGGGTTTGAAAGCTGTGCAATGAACTTAGCCAAAACACATAAAATATCTACTTTTTCCTGAAATCTCAAGTGCAATAAGGCTTTTTCGCGTCCGTAATCGAGACACAAAAAATACTCATTTTTTGTTCAAAACAAAGTCAAGTTTATTATATTTAATCGTAATGAAAGAAGGAACAACTCTCAAGATAATTACTACGTAACTTGCCATGTCCGTTTCATTGAACTTATGGTGTTTGTATGACGTTCTAATACATAAAAAGAAAATTTTAGTTGTTCACCAATAAACGAAATGAAACGGGCATGGCAAGTTACGTAGTAATGAGATGAATCAAACAAAGTCAAATTTATTATATTTAATCGTAATGAAACAAGGAACAACTCTCAAGATAGTTTGATTCATCTCAGTTCTTTTCTATCAGTAATTTCGTTGCGGAATATATCAAACTCGCCTAGCCTTTTACTTTTTAAAAAGTTAATTTTTTCTAGAGATAATTATTATTATCAGGTTCAAGGACAACTCTACTGTGCAGAGAAACAAATATGTATATTTATAGTTTACACGATAAAAGATATTTTATTAGTTCAAGTTAAGAGAGATGACAAATTTATAGACCATATGGTTCAAAAGTTAGTTACTTTTTATGAAAGCTATTTTAGAAAAGCAATATTACAAAGGTACTTTTATAAAAATTACTGAACACTATAATTGTATTTATAATATAACACAAAAAATACTTGATTAAAATATAACAATATTCCATATGCGTCTCTGCTTATAATTGGCCTTCGAAAATTACACAACATAAAGCAGACAGATATTATATCATCTGCCAACTTAGTGTATGAAGCAGTCAAAGGCCCTTCGAATATTTTATAAGTTTTTCCTAAACCTATAATCCGCTCAATATGAACTCTCTTGCTAGATATCTTCTTGTCTTGAATGATTGTTTGTCCGGATATTTGATTCTTTTTTTTTTTTTAATAAAGTAGGAATATTTAATTTTATTCCATATGGGGCCAGCAAGTCTTGAACATCAAAACCTTTATCTGTCATAAGTGAATCTTGTGTATCACACAACTGAATTAATTTACACCTTTCAATTATTTGTCTATCACTCGTTAATCCTCCGTATGCAGGAGATATGTAACTAACTAAACCTCCAGGCGATACAAAGACAAGCACCTTCACTGTAGGCTTATTTTTATACGTAGAAAATGTACTCTGTTGAGCTGTTGGAATTCCAGGCTTCTGAATACCAATTTCTGTTTCATCAATGATACCTCTTGTACCAGGAAACTTATCACGAAAGTCGTGGAGTAAAAAAATGTACTAAGTCTTTTGATGGCCATTAGGGCACTTCTAACCATTGTAGCTTCATGAATCTGATCCACGTAACAAAAATATTTCCAACTTGTTTAATGGGTATATTAAAAAACAAGCTTACTTCATAATAAGTCTTATTTTGCTTTAGTCATCAGTGTTAGAAAAAACTGATCCAAAACACTGATTTTTGGTTTAGTTTTATAAATGTACTCCAGCGAATAACATGCTTCACCCAATGTTTGAAAAACAAACATAAATTTAGCGTAGTTTTTAAACCCTGTATAAAAGTGGAGGGCTTTAGGATGCGCTTTAAACTTTGTCACACTACAACTGAATGGAAGTTGATCATCTACCACAGAATCACATATGACAGAATCACTTTGTTTTGAATTAGGTTCATGAAAACTTTGGAAATTTAATTCACATTCACTATAATTCACCTCACTAGAATTCACTTCCACTTCTACAACATTATATACTAAATCAGTTTCATTTCCAGGTTGACATTTTTCATTTTCACTTTCAGAACAGAAATCATAGTTTTCTTCACTAGGTGTATTCGTTTCCAGAATTGACTGTTCGTTAGCACGTATATTCTGCAAGGTTCGTATGACCATATCTTTTAATATTCTTTCAATAATTATATCCTTTAAACTTTTGTTAATTATCAGTCGTTTATATTTTCTCCACTCATGCTTTTTTAGGGATTGCCATGGAAACATAGAAGGAATCGCATCCGGCTGTTACGTCGGTTTCAGTCCTTTCGAACCAAATCCGTTCGTTTTAATCTTGGAAATATTCTCGGTAGAAACCTTCCAAGAAGGGTGCTCCTTTTTACCCTTGCGTTTCCGCAAATAGGTAGGTATGAGCTGTCGCGTGTGGTGTGATTCGGGAGTAGTTATTGGAGCGGATAAAGTACTAAATTTATTTTTATAAAAATGATGCAAACAAATCTAAACAAGGGATCTTAATGGATGATTTTGTTTTAGAAATTTGACTAACTTTGGAGCGACTGCTAAACAGGCACAGATCCTGAACAGTCACTTGCAAAGTTAGTATAATTTTATGAAAAAGGAGAAAAATTCGCGATTTTATTATTGTGTATTCAAATACTGTGATTAACGGGATGGATATCCTGATCGGCAGTTTGAATTACAAATACCTTATTCAAAACCTTTTAGATTTAGCGACACTATATATATAAGAACTTTATAGTCAACCGGCACTTGACTCTACTTCGTAGCGGAAAAGAAATGACTCCAAACCACACAGTGATAGTTACAAGGAAAAGATAGTACAGAGTAAAATAAATGAAATAATCTTTACTTACTTTTTTATGTTGTTGTTGACCCGCTGCTTGGGCTGTGAGTTTTGCACTCGTCGAACTTTCTCGAGTAAAAGTAGGAATGAAATTTTCCTTTGATACGAATAAGGTGTCGGATTTTTAGTAATAAAAGAAACACGTAGTTCAAATGTCAGAGGTATATATTATAAAAATAAATGAGCGAACGGTGCTCGTACAAACTTATATAAATTCAAGGTGCGGACTGAGCGCGTTTGAAAAAAAATGTAATATATTCAATAAGCGGACTAAACGCGTAAACTTGTAACAATTTGAGAAGCGGACTAAGCGCGTAATAATAAAATGTAGATGCGGACTAAGCGCAGTAAAATTTGTAAGTTATAAAGTTGCGGACTAAGCGCGTAATAATAAAATGTAGATGCGGACTAAGCGCGTTTGAGAATTTTGTAAAATAAAAAAAGAAATGCGGACTAAGCGCGATTGTTGCTTCCGAACTAACTGAGAGCCGGAACCGAAGTGATCTTGAGTTCCAACTCGAGGATACTCGTAATCTTAGGTCCATCCCTCGATTTCCCTCCTCGAGAGATTTTCGGAGGATTTTCCAATGGAAAGAGAGTTTCCTCGAGGGCTCCTCCTACGCTTGGGTCTGGAGACCCCCTACTCTAACCAAATTTTCCGGGGGAGAGACCAAAATAGATTCTCTGTCCCCGAGACAGATGGCGACGCTTGTGCCATTTACAGATGCAAAAATGAATATTTATAAAAGATTGTTTAAAGTATACACTGAGAGAAATACTATAATAAAAATTGTAAAAAATCTAGCAAAAATTACTATGTTACATAGTAATCCAGAGACATACTCGAATTATAATAAATTTTACTATGTCACATAGTAAAATTTGTATATACTAATTTTTACTATGTGACATAATAATTTTTTATGTAAAAACATAACAATATTTATTAATTTTATTGATCGTTGTTTTCGATAAATTGAAGTAAAAAGAAGTTCAACGCTTTCAGTTTTCTCTTGTAATTACTTCTTCTTGACCTTTCTACAGATATGATTTTATCACATTACATACATGATCAATTCACGCTTACCGCAACTTATTTTTTAACGCCAGTTTATTAATGTATACGCAAACCTATCTAACCTAACTACGCACGCATCGCTAATCGCTTGTACTTACTATAGAAAGAATTTTCTCTTATATAGTAATCAACGAAATTCTTACCGCTTGCGAGCGATGAATTTCGGTACGCCATCTACATGAGATGTACGGAGTAGAATTATAATGATTTAAAATCTGTAGGTCATTTTAAAGGTAGGGATAAATAAATTTGTTGAAAATTGATTAATAAAAAAATATTTATTAAGAAAAATATTTATATCCAAACTTTAGAAATATAATGAACTGTTGTAATAGCTGTCTGCAATTTTGGATTTGGCGGGTTTGGCAGTTCTGCTTCAGCCGCAATGAGTAGTATCTAAACGAGATAAAAAAAATGAAATTGTCTATCGACAGACAACTTGGATATAATTGTTGCATGCTATCATTTAGCAGTTTACCTGTCCATCTACTCCTTCCATTTTTAGTAAAGATGATCACACAATACACGAAGCAATGCATACGAAATGTAACCTTAGGAGGTATGAAAGGAAATGAGTTTAGAAAATATGCAAGCATGATACTATAAGCACGATAGAATAATGATACTAGATGAAATATCAAATAAATCAGTCACTCACACTTATATTAATTTCTTAGAAATGTAATGATTATCAATGAAACATAAAAAAGTGTATTTACAATTTGTTTTAATCGTCCAGCCACCGAGCACACGAACGACGTTGATATGCACTACCGATGACCGACGAAGCACACCGTGCGTCGTAGCGTAGGTGAATCTAACCTATAATCCGACTAGTCGTGTCGCTTCAGGACTACAATCAAAGAATGTATATTATGTGAAAGGTTGATCGACCGCACATTGATCTAAATTATTGAACTAATTATTGAACTAAACTATTGAACAGTAAAAATGTACTTACAGTTTAGAATGATATGCCAAAAAACGCAGAGGCCACGTTTCACACCGGCGACGAGCGTTGTCGTTTGTGCACGCAATTCGGCTCGGGTACCTAACCTCATCTCACTACACTCGCTAAAGCGCCGCGACCGCCGAGCGGACACATCGGTAAATATTGTTCGAAACCTGAATACTTTTTACTATATAACATAGTAAAACGCACAGCTATGGACGAAATGACTAATTTTTACTATGTTACATAGTAAAATATGTCAATATATTAATAACATTTATATTTTATTTCAGTATATTTTGAAAAAATTTTGTTTAACTACTGCTAAGTATGATTTTTACTATATTATATATCAATTTTTCTTACATATAATAATATTGTATGATTGTAAATCGTAGAAAAAATGAATAAATGTCTAATAATAATTATTGAAACTGTAGTGAAATACGCCATAATGCGAGTATGTCCATCCATTACTATGTAATATAGTAATTTTTGCTAGGGTTATT
The DNA here is from genome assembly GCA_037356405.1 of Nasonia oneida. Lineage (NCBI taxonomy): Eukaryota > Metazoa > Arthropoda > Insecta > Hymenoptera > Pteromalidae > Nasonia > Nasonia oneida. The sequence goes on from JAZHPH010000078.1 coordinate 555,481, forward strand.
ATAATTTTTATTATAGTATTTCTCTCAGTGTAGTATTCATGGATTATTTTTATTATTATTAGTAAAGATTTTTGACTGGATTCGCTGGAATTCTTATTTTCAAGTATAAATTTTAAATAAGAATTGCAAATATTGTAATTAGATTATTTGTTCAATAATTACTCTTTAGAAAATACTGTTTAAACAATCTTGTATGAATATTAGTCATAATATTCCCTATTATAAATGTTTATGTGGTATAGATCATTTTTACGAGAAAATCGTGTTCGACTATGCGCCGTTTTACCCGCACCTCCCCTTCTTTGTACAAAATGAATTGTTGAATAATCGTTAATGAACACGGGTAAAAATCTATTGCAATGCTCAGTCCGTTATACGCAACTTATCTTCTAACTTAGAAATAGCTTACAATAAAAATTATAACAAATAGTTGCGATTAATTTTACATATAATAATAATAATCATATTAATTACTAGAATTTTGTAGCGTTTGGATGAATTTTCAGTGTTTTGATTTTTCTGCATTTAACAATTGATATTATTTATTTATAATTTAATGTATGTTTAATAATTGATAATCCGGTACAACTTTCGTAGGGTAGGCTTTGGTTAGTTTTTTCTATATGTTCATATGCATATGTGTAAATAAACTAATTCTAACATTAAATCTTATTTAACTAAATAATTAGGATTTATTGACTGTACATAGTAATGTGTTGAAATAGTGCGATGACATCTTTTGTACTAAATTTTATTGTTAGTTAATAACTATAGGTCAGTATTTTTTTATTATTAGTTTTGTAGCTATTAAACAGTCTTAATTTAGATTAAAAATGACTTAAATTTTAGAGAGAAAATATTGACTAACTTAATATTTTAACAGGCAATATTAATTCTTAATATTTAAGCAACTATTTGTTTGTAAAATAAGAAAGATATGCAGTGTCGTTAAAAATAGTTTTTCCGTTATTCGGCCGGGGTACTTTAGCAAGCGGGGGGTTGAGTTGTTTGAAGATTTATTTGAGAGGACAAGAGGAGAGGAAAAAAAAAATAATAATATCGATTTTCTGTACACGTGTTCGGCTGTAGGCAGATAACATCTCCCGATTTCCGCCCCGCCCGAAATTTTCTCAGTGCTTTGGGTCGTAAAAGTTCGAGCGGTCGGGCCCTATCTGGATTTTTATAGCTTGCAGCTGGCTTTGTTACCCTATAGTTTTACGGAAAAATAAACTCAGTGACAATTTGAGATGCGCGTCTCCGAAGGAAACCAGCGACACTCGAGATTCCACTTGGTTTATTATCATGTTTACTAAGAAAAAGGTCTCTGGGAACGGAAAAGCCGAAAACCCAGAAACTTGTAGGGATATCGCGGAGAGATTACTTTTTTTCGTAGGCAAACGGGATGCGCGTGTATATACAATCTGATGTATACACAGCTTATCGTTTCGTCTGTCGAGCATTTGATATTATTTTCAGTGAAAAATATTAAATTTCGGAAAAGGCGGCGACGTTACACGGCTTTAAAATATTTTTTACAGCTCCAGTCCCTGTAATGTTAAATTTATATTACAATTGATTGATCATATTTGTTATACTGTTGTTAAATATTTATATACTGACCACTACTATCATACTGAAGATAGTCTGTTAACTTGAAATGTTCACAACAAATCTTGCTCCATTTTCCAGGTCTCCAATTATTACATTTCATAGCTTTTAACCACTTATTGCGCAGTGATTCATTTTTTGGAAATAAATGAGCACTACTGTTAACTTATATAGAGAGCTTCTGCTGAACCTTCCGGGGCATTCTGTATTGGGGTCAACATGATAGGGGAATATGTGTAGCCACTGTCGCCTGTAATATTAAAATTATAATTGAAAAGATCTTAATTAAAATTGAAAAGAATATTTTGTTCAATTATGGTAACTTACCAAGAAAATAATAACGACCTTCCTCGCGAACAATCTGTTGGTCTTCTCGTAGACTCTGCAATTTCTCTCTTATATCACTGTGCCGCCAAACATGCCTGTCATAATTTGAGCCTGGACATATCCTTATTTTCCGTATAATGTGGTTATCATCGCAGACCTAAAAATCCATGATTAATTATAACTTTCATACCACAGAGCGTATAAAATTATTTGTATTCTTGAAACTTATAACTTGTACATTCATAGCATGTGAATGCTTATGATGATAAAAAGCTTCTTCATTCCTTGATGGTCGTTTTGTGTGTAGTAAATATCTGTGTAGAGTTTTTTCGTGTAGCAAATATGTGTGTAGAGTTATTTTGTGTATGGTGTAGGGTTATTTTTGTGTAGAGTTTGTACGGTGTCCTATATTATATATACATTTATCTATCTTTATACATGTTTTCTTGTTTTTAACAAAGTTTAATTATCAGTTCAGTAACCACTAATAATTAAGATTTCTCTTCTCGTTTGGTGTAACCAGCATTGCGAATAAATGCTCTTACATGTAAATTATCTCTGCCTTCTAAAATTGGATGGTTTACTTTCATTTGGTGTATGAATGTGGTTGTAATTCTATTTGGCATGCCATACTTGTTAATATAAGTAACGATCGTATTTTTTTCATCATAACTCCATGCACGTTTCGATCCTGTAACATGATATAGTAGTCAAAGTAATGTATAAATAATAAAATTCTATTTAATCAGTGTTTTAGTGTTATGAGAAATTATTATTTCAAAAGCGTATTTTTTCTTAAATTTTGTAGTGGCAGCTCTGGATTTTAAAATGCCATTACTGCTAAATGTACGATATTAAGAATTCTAAAACAGTTGGAGTTTTCTCTTAGATGGCAGTAGTCGTACTTATTAAAAAACTTTTTTAAATTATTCAAAATTTTGTTAAATAAATCGGAAATTTTTTAATAATCTTAAAAGTCAAAATTTCCCAAAGTTAAAAAATTGTTTGATTTATTTAACAAAATTTTGAATAATTTAAAAAAGTTTTCGAATAAGTACGACTACAACTTCAGGACTTGATGCACCCCAAATCCACAACACTACAATACATAGCTAATCTAAAAACAAAATATTAATATAAATTTTTGAAATTAAAGTAGAAGAAAATAGCTTCAATTTAAAGACAAATTCTTAAACAGGATTTTAAGACTGGGAAAAATCGCCCCATTTCATAAAAAATTGAGATTTACATAAATATACTTAGAAACATGATACAGTATAATCATTATAAAATCTGTTTTATGGAATCTGAAGCTGTCTTTTAATCCCCTTCAAGTTACAGTCGCTAAGGCCAATTGCATATGTGACAATAGATGTTATTTGAACAAACCTTTTTTTCGAGCTGAAGCAGAGCCATTATCGCTATCGTCATCACTATCTCTCTTCCGTTTCATGGTTATTGTTTGTTTATTAACTCTTTTCTGCATTTTCTCCACATCAAGTTTACAGAAAAAATTGTTTTTGATCTGATTGCGGTTCAAGATCTCTTTTGGAGCTAAAAAAATTCAATTGTTTATTCGTAAAGATATTGTCAATTTCTTAAAAAATTAGGGTTATCTTATAGCTATAAGCTAGTAGCAAAAATAGAATAGAAAATAATTTTAGATGGCTTTATGATGAAGTACGTGCTTATCGCCTATAATTTTTAAGAACTTTTAAATAAGTTAAGGTAAATTTTTAAATAAGTTAAGGTTATTGTATTATCAGGGACGATAATTTGTCGCCCTGTATTTTTTATGTGGTGTTATAAGACTGCACATAAAAAGAGAAGAATAGGTTTTTGGTTCTGAAGAAAATGAAAGGTAAGTCGTTTTAGATATGTTGAATCATTTCGTTAATTTAAAGCAAACCTTCGACAAGATGCTCGATGAGACACAAGAAAAATTTTGAAAGAAAACTTAAAAAGAAAACTTAAAGAAGGGGAGCAGTGGTACACCCCAAGCAGGTAGAAAGGTCGATCAACAGACCAAAATGTAACAAATCACTAATGGGGAAATCAAGAAGCGAACGCGTAAAACAGGACTTGTATGCCTGCAAGGTTCCGTAAAGATTTGAAAATACTGAGGTCAAAGCGAGCGCCAAAGAACTCGACTTAGAAAACTGCAAAAAATTCTACTGTAGAGGTCGATGCTGCAGAACCCGAAATATGGGCGCTGGCAAGAGACGCTCAGGGAGCATTATTTCACCATAAGGCCGAGTAAAGCTCGATGCACTAGCTGTAACGTTTCTTGGAAAGGAAAAGAATACAAAGTGCGGGAGACGAACACGAACATGCTAAGGCCCGTATGCTGTAATTTTTAGCAGCAGAGTTCAACGGGAAGAGAGATAGAGCAGACAATTGCATTAGGACCCCATCAAAACGATCAACGTTGATTCAATGCTGATTTCAATATTGATTTCAGTCTGAAATCAGCGTTGATTCAATATTGAATCCACGTTGAATCAACGTTGAATCAATATTGAATTAGTTCGAAAACGAAACGTGGATTCAGCGTTGATTTCAGACTGAAATCAATATTGAAACCCCGTCGAAACGATCAACGTTGAATCAATGCTGATTTCAATATTGATTTCAGTCTGAAATCAGCGTTGATTCCATATTGATTCAATGCTAAATCCATGTAGAATCAAAGTTGAATTAGTCCGAAAACGCAACGTGCAACGTAGATTTAGCGTTGATTTCAGACTATTTTTATGGCAATTACAGTAACAGCGAGACACCGCGTTACCAGTCATCTTGCTCTGCTCGTTCTCAGCGTAGCTCAGCGCAAGTAAAGCAGATCGCAACAAAAGCAAAAAAGCCATCGCAGAACGTCGCAGAGAGTACGAATCTTGAGCCACCGCCTGCGCAGCAGCAAGTGCAGTCGGCGCACAGTGGGCCAGAAAATCAAAAAAGTTATCACGGGCTGTATTCACTCGAAGAAATGCTTGAAAAAAAAATTCAAGGGTAGGAAAATGTTCATCAGAATGCCTAGTTTCCGAATCCATTTCCCCCGAAACCCGCGGACGTCTATATTTTTTGTCCCACCTCAAAACCTGACCTCATTTTTAGAATGTCCTTTTTCGATTTTACCGATAATAAGTTAGATCTTTGTATTTTACATTTTTAACCATAATAAATGAGATGTGGGCACAGTATTTACTAGCGTGCACTTATATACAATATATAACAAAAATATATATATGTATATATAGGTCGTTCATGGTCAAATCAAAGATCAAAAATTTGTTGCTTCTTCAACCTACGGTAAATATGTTCCAGAAACAGTTTCCAGTGCACCTGAATTTTTTCAGATTTTTAAATTACTTTTTACCAAAATGGTAGGGAGCCAAAGATGTCAATTTTGGCAATAATTGGGTTTTCAGCACTAATTAATTAATTCATAGCTCTTCAGGGAAGCATTTTTCACTATAAACATAAATATACTTTTTTTTTGTAAAATTTTCTGAATTTTTTAATAAATAAGTGTGTGTATGTTGAGGCTACCTTATTTTCATTTTAAACCTTAAAATATGAAAACTTAAATGTTTGATCCGGACTCCGACAACCTCAATACAGTATCCGGATAGTTTTAGTTAAAAATGCATCCCTTATGAGCTACAAATCATTGAAAATAGGTAAAAAAATGCGAAAATTGCTTGAAACCTAAACTTTAACCAGCCAGAACCCGAAGCCAAATGAAGGGATCGCGCTAAAATTTTGTTGGGAGTCAGGTACAACATATATTATATATCAAACATTGTTTACTTTCTTAATATTTCAGAGTTTAAACACTTTGAATAAGTAAAAATTTTTTCGTAATTAAACTTTTCCGACGTTTTAAGATTTATACGCTATTGAATAATCTTATGTTATATGTTCTTAACATTTTACGTAAGGACTTACTCAAGACCTTAAAGCAGATATTGCTTAAGATCATATCCATGATTTTATCAATTATTTTGAATCACAAACTGACATAAGATCTTACATAAGATCTTGAGTAAAATATTGAAAAAAAACTTTTTTTCTGCGATGGTAACCAGATCTTACATAGGATCTTGTATGAATTGTTTTATAAATTCGCTGTTGAAGATAAATGATCTTAGGCTAGATCTAATGCAATATATGATATATTATGAAGGACATTTCAAAATTGTACAAGTATAACATCCATATAATAAAATAAAGTTTTTAATTTTAACTACAATCATTAACGAAAATAATATGGTACATGATGTTCTGTAGGCAACAGTAACGTATATTGTATCTTTTGAATTCTTAGGATCTATTTTTTATCTACCTTCTGGTCAACTTTCGGATTTATCTTCTGATTCATGTCTTAATTCATCTTCTGATTCATGAGAATCAGAATCCGTATCTTGAGTATGTGATGGTATAATAATTAAATTTTCCATATCTTCAGATAAGCATTTGTGTTTTTTATGAGATGTTGGCCTTGACAACGTTATAAAAGGATCTGAATTAATGAGTAACCTTTTGAACATGTCTGTGTTTGTATTTACCCTAATGCAAAAGAAACAATAACAATTTACTTTAATACTTTTCTAAAAAAGCTGTAGAATACTTAAAATTATATATGATTTGAATTATATACCGAGAAGTTTTCCTTGAAAATCTATCTCTGAAGCGTTTTACAAGTTTGTGGTTGCTTTCTTGTGCTTCCTCTGACATCATTCCAATTGGTAACGCAAAGTTGTCAATAATCGCATGTCCGTGAATCAAAATAACATGCATCGAAGGTGGCATATTATACCAGTTGTATTTATTTATATACAATTTTGCTGTTTGAAAACAATATTCTTTGAAGGCAGCTGTATTAATTCTATTACTACTTGATATAGTGCCCAAAATGGTTTGAAACTTTTTCAATAAGACGATGTCAAATTCTAAAAGAGTTTTAATATATTTTAGTGCTATCAACATACAATTTCTTAACGTTTTTGGTAAACAAACTATATTTTATTTATATTTTAATTGTTAAATTAAAATGCTTCATTTTAATCAGTGTCTTACTCTCAAAAATAAATGATAATCATTGCATTTGTTACAAGATTGGTCGTTGTAACTATCTAATTCTCGCTCACAAATTGGTTGTTTATTTTCCCGCGCGATCTTTACGTATGGATAAATTGTTAACTTCGAAAAATAAAAATTAAGAACATATGACAAAAGTGACTTAAGCACGTTTGAATTCACAATTAATTTGTTAACAAACGATGCACTGATGGCTCAAAATGATTTTGAATGCGTTTATGTTTAAACTTCCGTAGTAACATTAGTAATATTGTTTACTAACTACTTACCAGTTACATTTGAAACAATATCAGAGTTATTAAAAAATGTTCTAGCTGTGTTTCCGTCATTTGTATTTCCAAAGTTTTGAGTAGGAGCATCAACCAATATACCTAACTGACTTTTAATAGTTCATCTTGTATTATTTTTTTCCTTTTATTGATAATACCCTGTTCTTCTTTTGGAACCTACGATAAGAAAAAAAGGTAAAATGACATATATTAATCTATTTACATAGAACTAGTAATATTGTTCGTATTTATAAAAGTGCAAGATTTACTACTATTATTTATTAAACATTAACGCTATAAATTACATTCATACAAGAAAAAACTAAGGTGTCATTTAATGAAATCTGTTTTTAAATTATTTGATTTTGCAACTATTACATTAACTCTTTTAGTTACTGTTTTTATCTTGACAGATTTTTCGTCTTAATATTTACTCAAAATTAATGTTTGGATTATAGAGCTACCAAATAATCACATTCATGTACTTACACGCCACTTTTTAATGTCTAAGCGGTATGATATATGCAGTACCAATTCCATAAATCGTATTCGAGCATGCAACACAGAAAATCCGTAGTTTAATGCGTTATCATTAATTCTTCATTTCTTTGTACTACATTTTCCAAACTATTCAGTTCTGATATAGTAGCACTACAGACAAAATATCTTTGACTTGACGATCTATTCAGTGCATTGCAAATCTAAAATTATTATTATATTTTTACGTACTTTTGACTTTTACCGCGCATTAATAAATAACATCTAGGAATATCCTACTCTAAGATAAATGAAATACTTTCTGCGAAAAATAATAAAATAATTTAATAACGGCAATTCTAAACGAAGCTATAAACGATTATTAATGAAAGCACAGTTACAAAAATATCATAACTTGTATTAATATTGTCAAGTTTTGATAAATCAAATAATAAGTTTTATATTACATTATACAATATTTTTATTACATAATGTATAAATGCTTCCCTGAAGAGCTATGAATTAATTAATTAGTGCTGAAAACCCAATTATTGCCAAAATTGACATCTTTGGCTCCCTACCATTTTGGTAAAAAGTAATTTAAAAATCTGAAAAAATTCAGGTGCACTGGAAACTGTTTCTGGAACATATTTACCGTAGGTTGAAGAAGCAACAAATTTTTGATCTTTGATTTGACCATGAACGACCTATATATACATATATAACAAATATATATATATATATATATATATGCTGCTGCGCCGCCTCCACGTCAACGAGCACCAGCGGGTGCGCGCAACCGCGTGCCAGCCGCGCCTTTCGCAGCTGCAGCAGTGGACAATGCTGATGCATCGCCTCTACGTCGACGAGCGCCGGCGGGTGCACGAAATCGCGCGCCACCAGCACTTGCTCCAGTTGCAGTCGCAGAAGGGGCTGCTGTACCAGCTGCACCGCCTTCTCATCGTCGGGCTCCAGAAGGTACACGTAATCACGTTCTGCCTGCGCCTCAGCGTGCAGACGTACTTCTCAACGAACAGAAGAAACGTCCAAGTTTGCGGAGCCAACTACAACGATCAGCTGCAGCTATTGGTGAGCGATATCGTGCTAAGCGTCGTCAAAGAAACGAGTCATTTGGTGATCGATTAGCTAAACGACCGCGTTTTAATTGCGATTTTTCTGATAAAAGTTCTTCGAGTCTTGATGTTGACAATAGTTTACGTAAACCCTTCTTTAACAGAAATCAATTCGAGCCTCGTGTTGGAAATTTCAATTTGTTAAATAATGAAATCAATGATAATTATTTTAGAGTGGCCAATGGTATGAATAATCGCGCGCATAGTACTGCTTATAATAATCCCTTAACGAATAAAAACTGTAACCACTCGAGCGAGGACGTAATAGTAAGATTTGCTAAAGCATTGGAAAATACATGTTTACAGTCAAATCAAAGTAATCTTAACTCTAGGTTATTGCATAGAATGTCTACGAGCAAAGTTTTGCCTACTTTCTCAGGAGACCCGCTTGAGTGGACGAGATTTAAAAAAGCCTTCGAAACTTCCACATCCTTAGGAGAATACTCAGATAGCGAAAATTTGATGCGTTTAGGTGAAGCGTTAAAAGGTAATGCTCGAGAGGCAGCTAGATCATTATTCGTAGCAGGAAACAATACGGAGGATATTATGAAAACTTTAGAAATGCGTTTTGGCAATTCGAGGCTAATATTGAATAATATTATTTTAGAAATTAAAAATCTGCCGAGTATTAATTCTAAAAAGATAAGCATCATCGAATTTGCGACGCGTTTGAGAAATGCAGTGCTAGCGATTAAGTCTTTTGACAATCACTCGGGTTATTTGAATAGTCCGGATTTATCAAACGAGTTGATTAGAAAGTTGCTTGACGCGATGATTTCGAATTACGTAAGATTCGTCAAAGCGCAAGGATATGAAAGATCTGATTTAGAAAAGATTTCTGATTTTATTTTTGAAGAAGCAGAATTAAACATTGCTGCTGGTATATTTCCGACTTCATTGAGTGAGGCAACGAATGAAGCGTCCGATTCGTCCACAAAGAATCCTCGTAATTCACAGAAAATTGTATGTGCGCTAAATGTAAACGAGGGTTCTAATAATGCGTCGGAACAACCATCTGGTAATTGCGAGCACTGTAGTCGCAAAAATCATAAAATTTATACGTGCCGTGATTTTATGAAAGCTCCTGTTTCGCAGCGTTGGAAAGTAGTAAAACCAAATCGATTGTGTTTTAGATGTCTCGAGAAGGGTCATTCCAGGGATTAATGTGTTAAGGAGTCATGCAAACATTGCGCGCGCAAGCATCACGAATTATTACATTTTCATGGACAAAAGAATTCTAACAGTAGAGTAGAAAATTCACAAAAAAAATGATTTAGTACCAGTTAGTACTGCAATAGAGCCCGTTTTATCTACTCTAAATATGTCATTATGACTAGAGCAACGTGTTTTACTCAAAATGATTGAAATAACAGTGATAGGTACGCATTCAAGCAAAATGATTTACGCACTATTAGATGAAGGTTCTACGGTAACGATAATCAACTCAAAAATTATTAACGAGATAGGAGGAAAAAGGTCCCGCTACGATGTATCTCTCGCAGACGTAGGATCTGAAAAATCTATTGCAGTTGTAAACCAAAAGGTTAATATTAAAATTCAAAATGATTACGACACGTATTCCTTAGCGAGTGTTTCAGTAATTGACGACCTTGCACTTCCCATGCAACATGTATCTTCAGAGATCGCGGAGTTATGTAGCAAACGCGCAAAGATTCCGATATGCGATTATAACGCAGTACCAGATTTGTTGATCGGACAGGATAATTGTAAATTAATATTGACCTCAGAATTTCGAGAAGTTATCGGAAAAAATCTAGTCGTTTTGCGATGTGAATTAGGATGGGTTGTACACGGACATTACAAAACTTCCGAATTTTCAAGGCGCGTCAATTGTGTAAATAAACTAAATCAATGCGATGAAATTATATCACGAGACAATACGTTAGATAGACATGTTAAAACGTATTTTGATATCGATGCAGTCGGATTAATAAACAATTCAATTCAGTCAACAGCAGATGTCGTTTGCAGTTATTAGAGCGAAAATTAGACAGAGACAAAGACTATGGGGAAAAATATTATCGAGAGATGGATAGACTATTTGAAAACGGATTTGCAAAAAAACTAACGGACGAGATAGACAATTGTAGAATTTGGTACTTACCGCATTTCGGAGTATTGAATATTAATAAACCAGGAAAAGTACGCCCCTTTTTCGACGCAGCAGCTACAACAGCTAACATCAGTCTAAACGGGCTTTTACTCGCGGGTCCAAATTTTTTAAACGTACTACCAGGAGTATTAATGCGATTTAGACAATTTGCAGTTGCTATCAAAGGAGACCTTAAAGATATGTTTTTAAAGATTAAAATCAATAAAATAGATCAAAACGCTCAGCGGTTTCTTTGGCGAGGCAGGAGTAGAACCGAAAAACCACAGGAATACGTTTTGACGACTGTCTTGTTCGGAGCGAAATCTTCACCATGCACAGCTTTACATATTAAAAATAAAAACGCCGCGTTGTATGCTTCAAAATACCCGTCCACAGTAAGGAGTAAAGAAGAGACATTGCTAACGATACTCGCTGAGGTAGAACATGCTATAAATTCGCGACCCTTGACTCAATTATCAGTAGATCCGCGCGACCAAGAAGCCCTGACTCCGAATCACTTCCTTCTCGGATCCTCCTCGGGACAAATACGCATAAATAGATCTGATGTTCAAAGTACTTGCCCTAGAAAGCAGTGGCAAATCGCGCAAAAGTTTGCTGATGTTTTTTGAAGAAGGTGGCAAAAGAGTATGTTCCTACATTGATTCCAAGGAGTAAGTGGCATGAAAATGACAAATCGATAAAGGTAAATGATATTGTTTTAATTTTAGACGATAACGTCGAACGGAATCAATGGAGGAAAGGCGTAGTCACGCAAGTTTTACCTGGATCTGACGGACAAATTAGAATAGCGGAAGTTCGCACAGCAAATAACATTTTACTCAGACCGACTAGAAAATTAATTAAATTTGCGGCGTAGTTAAGAGTACAAAGTTCTAGACCTTTGTACCGGGGGGAGGATGTTACGGTTACTGAGTTTAACCTAAAATAAAAAGAAAAATGAATCATATGCATTCACGTTGTTTTGGAATGCGAATTTGGCTGCGTGCACGACAATCATGGATTGTTCGGGGCCGCTTTTCCCCTTCCTCGATCGAAGATCGGAAATAGAAGGGCACGTGGCGAGGAAACAAAAGGTTTTCTCGCGGACGGAAAGCCGCAATTCAATTGTCAAGGGAGCGAACTACAGTTGCCGGGCAAGCGGATGCACAAAAACAAAATTGTTTAGAAAAAAAAAAGACAGGGTTGCTGCAGAGCGGCGCGATGGCTCGAGCAGTCGAGTGCCAAGCTTGACCGAAAAGGCACTTACTTGTATAACATTCATTATAATCAATCTTTCTCAATAAAGTTTTATTTCCTTATCAATCTCGATTAATTATCTCGTGCGCATTGCTCGATTTGCGAGCTACACGTGTCTTCGAGCGCCGTCTAGACAAGATTCCCCATCTTGGATCCCGGCCAAATTCTTTTTACATACAAATATTTATGTTAGCAACAATATCCCGTTGTAAAAAAAGGGGTAAATTACTTATGTGCCATACGAAAAATCGAGATAAAGTCATTGGGTATCTTGGAGCGCCCTCTATAAATTGTTCCCCATCTTGGATCCCGACCAAATTTTTTTCACATACTAATATTGATGTTAGCAACAATATTCCGTTATAAAAAAGGGGTAAATTACTTATGTGCCGCACGAAAAATCGATAAAGTCCAAAATCGACGAGTTACGTGTCTTGGAGCGCCCTCTATAAATGGTTCCCCATCTTGGATCCCGACCAAATTTTTTTCATATACTAATAAATCCACGTTGCGTTTTCGGACAAATTCAATGTTGATTCAACGTTGATTTCTGACTGAAATCAATATTGAAATCAGTATTGAATCAACGTTGATCGTTTTGGTGGGGGAAGCATAACGAGCCTGGTATAATCGTGAAAAAATCTCACGAGGCCATAATAAATATCCTGGCAGTCAAAGGTCTGTTACGCGTATGCATGAATACAAACGTTTCCATTTCCACCGAAGGCAGATATACAACGACGATAGAACACGTATGAATGCTGTTTAAAGTCGATAATATACAAAAGGAGGTACGAGTTGCATTAGTCTTGGAACTGCTTACAAGTTGTACAGTTACGGTAAATTTAATAGCAGCTTAGCTTTCTACCAGCATACAAACTGATGTGAAGAAGGAACTTATACAAGAATTAGACAGTAAAGTGATTGCAAGCTGCCACCATTGCATGAAATTGTAAAAGTATTGATACGCTAATCCTACGATCATCATGCAACACAGCCGAGAAAGTTGTAGTTAAGCTCGCACATCTTTTCAGGTGGCTCTAGCGTTGGGTAACGTATCAAGAGGGGTAGGGCTCTAGCGGGTCTTAAAATTGTTTGTAAGGTTTGGATCCGTTATATCATAAAGATTTCATTTCAAATTTGAGGAGGCCTCTCTCCCATGGCGTATACCGTACTTTTTATAACATATGTCTGATTTTTCGAGTTTTTTGGGCTTAACAAGAGGGTCTAATTGTATTCGTTTTGCTACTCGACGCAATACTCACTAGCGATACTCACAGCACCTCGTAAATCACTACTGCTAGACTGAAAGATTTTTCGGATGGCTGCTGCCACAGAGCGGATGCCTTCAGCTTATAAATTATTATTATTATTATTATTATTATGTAGGGGGGACCACCAAGATCCCTGGCACTTAGACTGTAAACCCATTGTACCACCCTTCGTCATGGCATCCCCTACGCAGGTAAGCCTGCCCTTCTCCAGAAGGTCAATATGGCTCCCGCGTCGAGTGCCCTAATCTCTTTGTACGTGGGGAAAGGCTCCCCCAAGCACTGATGTCTGAGCTGTGCAAATTTTGGGCACACCGTCAGTACATGGGTAGGCGTTTCTTCCGCGCCCTCGCACCACCTGCATATACCCGTAGCCTCCTTTCCCATTTTCAGACCGTGATACCTCAAGCGGATGTGCCCGGTCACTATCTGTGTCAGGAGTCGGGAGTTATTTCTGCTGCCTCCTGCGATGCACTTGGTCCAGTCGACATTGATGTCCTGTCCCATTACCGCTTTGGTTTGTCTGCATCCTTGAGTTCCTTGCCATTCCTTAGTATGCTCCCTCTCAATCCAGGCCCGGATTTCGCTCGTTAGCAGGCACCTTGCGACACCTGTGTATGGCTCCGGCCCGATTGGAGGGTGTTTAGCTCCCAAAGCTGCAAGTCTATCTGCTATTTCGTTACCCCTGATTCCGGTGTGCCCTGGGACCCAGAGTAGCCTGACCTTGTTGTTGTGAGCAGTCAGCCGATTTACAACCACTTTGCATTCCCAGACCGGTCTGGAGGTCGTCCTGTGAGCCATAAGTGCTCTAAGTGCCGCCTGACTGTATGAACAAATGGTGATAATTCTATCCCTTGCGCCGAGTTCAATGTTTCTCTGAGCGCAGGTCAGTATAGCGTATATCTCGGTCTGGAAGACCGTAGCATACCGCTCCAGGGAAAAGAAGGTTCCCCTTCCATTGCTTCAGCAGTAGTACCCCGAACCAGTGCTGGTCTCTGCTCTAAAGCCATCTGTGTACCAGACGTCCCCAGTTCCTGGTAGACTCTCTGCGGGCCTTCTATTCTTCTCTTGTCGGTATGACGACCCCGTAACTTCTTCCAAAAAAGTAACGCGGGATCATCATATCAGTTTTGATGGAAAATTCCGGCAGGAGACCCACCCCACCCGGGAGCCGGGTGTACCTCGTGCCTTGTGTCCATTGACCATACGCATTGAGTCTGTGCGCTGCCTTAGCAGCCATCCCAATGATAGTAAGATGTGGTTCCACCTTCGCAAGGATTCGTGGGCTCAAGTGCCTTCGTGGGCGTGGTCCTATGGGCCCCTGTCGCCCCCCTTAGCACCTGTCCCCTGAGTTTCTCTAGCGCCGTCCTAGCACCCGCAAGCTCCGCCCTTGGCCACCAGACCAGCGCGGCGTAGGCCAGACGAGGTACCAGGACGGCCCTGTATAGCAACAGTATAATCCGGGGACTTAGTCCCCATGTACTGCCAAATGCCCTACGACATGTCCATAGATCCACTAGGAATTTATCGCACTGGGCCGTGAGATGCTTCTCCCAGGTTAGCTTTTTATCAAGAACAATGCCGAGGTACTTAGCTGAGTCCTTTACGTGTAAGGCAACTCCAGAGAGTTTGGGCGCCCTGTAGGCATCTAACTTGTACTTGCGGGAGAAGATTACCATTTCGACTTTATCCGGGTTAACCGAAAGTCCCGTCGAGCAGCACCATCTCTCCACTTTCCTTAATGCAAGCTGCATGGCGTCCATGGCTGCGCCAATTTCACTTCCTTTTATCAGTATCAGGAAATCGTCCGCGTAAGCTTGAGCATAGCAGCCCCACCCATTCAGCGCTTCCAGTAGCCCATTTGCCACCAGGCACCAAATAGTGGTCGACACCACCCCGCCCTGCGAGCATCCGTTACTGACCTTGCCGGAAACCGTTACGGTTCCGAGACTCGAGATCACAGTCCTGCGTGTAAGCATGCCCCGAAGCCATTTTATTAATGGTCTAGGCATCCCGTGCAGTCCTGCCTCTTTGACAACTGCTTCGATAGAGGTGCAGTTAAACGCTCCCTCTATGTCTAGAAAAACTCCCACCATTACCTCCCCCCTCTCCAGCTGCTCCTCAATGCGCCAAACCGCCGAGTGTAAGGCAGTCTCTGTACAGAATCCCGCCCTATACGCATGCTGGTTAGGGTGAAGAGGAAGCACGGTTAGGATATCGTCTTGAATAAATCTATCCACCAATCTTTCTAGTGTCTTGAACACAAAGGAGTTAAGACTTATAGGTCTGTAATCCTTGACGGTGGTGTGACTTGGCTTCCCTGTCTTAGGAATAAACACAACTTTGGCCGTTTTCCATATTTCAGGTACATGAGCTAAAGCTACACTTGCTCTGAAGAGGTTTACCAAGGGGCCAACCAGTTCCTCCAGCCCTTCTTGAAGGAATGCCGGGTAGATTCCATCGATGCCCGGCGCCTTGAAGGGTTGAAAGTTCCTTATGGTCCACTTGACCTTTTCCGGTGTGGCGACCTTCGCCGCCAGATCCCATGCCGCCCTCTGCTGCCTATTCCTACCCGAGCTCTCATCCCCCATCTCGTGGAAGAGCCGAAAGCCCGGGAAGTTGGCTTCCAGAAGTAGTTTTAAACACTCCTCTTCCGAGGTTATGTATTCTCCTGTAGGCAGTCTGATTGCTTCAAGCCATACCTCAGGATTTTTCGCGAGTATCCGGAGGAGTCTGGCCGCGTTTGGATATCTCTCGATATCCTCGCAGTAGTCCCTCCATCCCTTGATTCTCACCGCGTTGATGCGGTTTTTGTATAGCCTCTTGACTTCTCTGTGAATCTGCCAATCGACACTATTGCGGGTATTCTTGGCCCTGTTAAAGGTCCTCCCCGTTTCACGTCGCAGATCCTCTAGCTCTCGGTTCCACCATGGGGTACCCCATGTTCCCTTTGGGATGGTCCAGGGTCAGCTTCTCTGGAAAGAGATGTTTACTATCACACCTAGCTCAAATGCCCAGTGATCAAGCTCATCCGTTGTTCCAAAGCTTGGTTTGAAGGATTGAAGCTCGTTCCTAAGGTTTTCCCTAAAGAACGCCCAGTCCGTTTTCCTGGGATTCCTAAAGGCCCTTGTTTCCGAGCATCTTTCGTTCCATTCGAATTGGATGTATCTGTGGTCGGACAGTGAGGGTTCGTTAGACACCCGCCAGCTGCCCACCCACCCATCCGTTCCAATTGTACACAGGGTTAGGTCAATCACCTCACTTCTAACCGAATTGTAGAACACCTTCCTGCTTTAAATTAACGTATGAAGCGTCTGTACAAAGGTTTGTAAAAATCAAGTTTTGATGATTCAAAAAGAGAAATTACGTTCTGGCAGGATAATCATCTATTAGGTATAGACAGAGTGAATCATACAGTATTCGCTTATGTTCGTGAGGTTCCAGTTAACAAAAGTATCATATTATTTTGTCCACAAACCTTTCCTGCGTTCTATGCGTAGTTTTTTGTCGCGATTCTTCTTTAGATCACTGGATGTACTGTACAAATGGAGGTCTAGCTAAATAAATTTTTGATTATTTTCATAACTTTATTTTGCCTTTCGTGACACGAAAAACTAATGGACAACGGGAAACTATATCATACAGTATTCTCTTTTATGTCTTGGGTTCCAGTCAATCCTTTTATCATATCAGTTTGTCCGCAGATTTATTGCGTCTTCTAGGCATAGTTTTTGTAACAATTTAGGTTAAGACCAGAGTATGAGACTCTCGTACGTAAGTCTAGATACATAATTTTATAACGATATTCCATAACTAGTTTGAGTTTTTGGTAACATGTAACTCGAATAGATATGCGCAGATTAAACCGTACATTATTTTCTTTATTCCTTGAATTTCAATTAACTATTTACCACATATTATTGTTTACTGATTTATTAATAAAATGTTTTGGCAGGGCAAAAATCTATTAGGATTGTCCAAAGTGAATCACACAGTAATCGCTTGTATTTGTAAAGTTTCAGTTAACTAATATATTATATTATTTTGTACACAAATCTATTTTTCTTGATTTGCGTAGTTTTTGTACGGTTCTTCTGCCGATTAATAGATTGCCTGTCCAATAGAGGTCTGGTTGAATATATTTTTGATAATTTGTGGAACTATTGAGTCTCTGGCAGCACAAAAATCTAATAAATATAGGGCAATCATATCATACACCATTCTCTTTTATTTCTTGGGTTCCAGTTAACAATTTTATCACACTATGTTGTCCGCCGATGTATGGCGAACTTTATGCTTCGATTTTATTACAATTCAGCAATAGATCTGTTTTAATATAGTAAGTATTATAATCTTGATTATAAATACCAAAACGGTACTCGTCACGCCATCTATTGGTTCGCGACGATTTCGTGCAGTCAGACGAGCTCATGCGAGAACAAGTGAACTGCGCATGCCTCGCGTGTATAATCTAAGCGCCAACTACGCTGTATACTCTGTACTCGCTCTCTCTGCCGTTAGACTCCGATGTAATCGGACGTGCCGACTACTGGGCTCTCAAGCCAGACTTACAATATTACAATATATTATTATTATTATCTAACCTCAGTCTTATTATTTATTCCACCACTCCAACATGGTAGCAGAGCATGGTTGAAATCGTTAAATCCATTTTTACATAAACCTTCGGGGAAATGCAAAAATGAGGAAGGATTCAAAAGTGAGATTAGTAAAATGCCACGTGGAAAAGTAGTTAACGGTTTTTGTTAACAAAGTGAATCGCACAGAGAAAAATAGAACAGAGAAATAAAAGAAGAATTTTTTTCTCGGAACAATTATATGCTTGTGAAGCATTGGAATTAAATTTTCGTATTGAAACGTCTATCGACAGAAGAAAATGTTTAAGTGAAGATTAACCGGTCTAGAAGGGTTAAAGTCAATAAAATATATGCTCAGTGACGAAGATAAAGTTGTCAGGTACTATACAATAAGAAGAATTTTGAAAATTAATAAAGATTTAAGTGCGATGCAAGCGGATTAAACTCGACAAGTAAAACACGTGGTGAAATGCTATTACAGAGCACGTAGCAATTTCGAGGTTAAGCACATGTTTTTGTGGCTTAAACAAAAACTAAATCTAGAAAAAGATTTAGATATTAAAGAAGCTGTTTGGAAAGAAAATATAAGAAATCCAATTAGAAAATTATTTGTGAAAGAACTTAAGAAGATTATCGTGTTGAAAAATAAAATATACGAAAATATGTGCTAAAGAAATTAAAATGGCTAAACAAACTAAAGTCTGTTACAATGCCGCTACCCTAAGCGGGTCTTGGGCGTTGTCGTCCAGATGGGACGGGTGGGTGCCTATCACCACTACACAGCGCGTCCTTAGGTTGCGGATAGAGGAACAGCCCCTGAGAAAGAGGTTAGCTGCGAATTAATTGAATAAGCAGCCGCGGACAGCCGATAGGAACAGGCGTGGGTATGATGAGCCCACACTGTCGAACGCATTCATCTAGAAACACTACGCAAGCACCACAACAAAAAAACACTTCACATTATCTCTTATCTCTCAATCTATCTCTTTCATCACACATTACAATAATGGGCAAAAATCCTGCTGCCGAGGAGGATGCGGGAGCGATGACAACTGCCCCGAAAGGGGATGTGTAGAATGATTCGTCACCTGGTCTTACGCGGTAACGATGCCAGCGAAGGCGCGCTGCCTTGCAGGGGGGCGTTAGGATGCGAGAATGAAACCGTAGTATGTCTGACGACGAATTGACACTGTCCTCGTCAAAGTCGGAAAGCTCTCATACTTAGTTCTAGAGAGGTATGGGGGTTATCACCTCTAGAACGGTGGACTCACCTGCGATCGGAACAGGATCCGAAGCGCGCGGGTTTAACATACTATCATGGCTCAAAAAAATCAAATCCGAAGCAAAAGGGACTTATGGGTCGGAACTTGGAATGTTCGCAGTTTATACAGAGCAGGCGCGTTTAAAGAACTCGTAAAGGAAGCTGATAGGTACAATCTAGATTTGGTAGCAATACAGGAATCGCGGTGGCCAGATGGCGGAGTACTAGCATCGGGTAATTTCACGTACCTGTATGGGGCCGGGAGTGGGGAATCTCTAGGCACCGGATTTCTCGTAAGCAAAAGCATCATACATTCGGTCAAAAGTTTCAAATCCGTCAATGAGATGCTCCCGTACATCATTATCGAAGGTGAATGGTATAGATATGTATTTATTAATGTGCACTGTCCTTCGGAGGACAAAGAAGAAGAAGCTAAGGATCCCTATTACGAAACTTTAGAGCAGGTAATCGACCAGTTCGCGTCTTAAGACACAAGAATAGTAGTAGGCGATTTCAATGCTAAAATAGGTAGGGAGGAAATGTTTAAGCCTACTATAGGGAAGGAAAGCGTGCACGAAGCCAGCAATGATAACGGTATTAGGGTTATAAATTTGAAAAAAGACGTCATACTAACGTTCTCGACGTAAGGGCTTACAGAGGGGCAGATAGCGACTCGGACCACTTTCTAGTACTAGCCAAATTAAGAGCTAGACTAGTAGCGAATCAAAATAGTAAGCGAGCAAACAAGGTAGAAAGCTTCGATATTGAGAAACTACGAGATAGAACAGAGCGAATTAGGTACCAGATAGAAATTAATAACAGGTTGCAGGCACTTGAAGAAGCAAACACATCGCCGGAGGGGAATGACGAACCAAATAGCTTATGGAGGGACATCGAAAAAACGGTAAAAGAGGCCGCGAACAAAGTACTGGGTAAAAAGAAAAAGTCAAAGGGCAAACCATGGTTTGACGAAGAGTGCGAACTCTGGTTTGAAAGGCGCAAAAAGGCTAAATTAGATAGCTTACAAAATAGAAGCGATAGGACCGTAGAAGAGTATTCTAACGTAAGGAAACAGACGAACGCGATCTACAGAAATAAGAAGCGGGAGTATCAAAATAAACTTATTAGGAGAATAGAAACTAACAGTAAGGAAAATAACCCACGCGAAATGTACAGAGGGATTAACGCCATCATAAAGGGTTTTAGGAGTAGAGCGCAATTGATGAAGGACGAAAACGGGGACCTCGTAATAAATGACAATGAATTACTGTCGCTGTGGAAAAATTATTTCGATAAATTATTAAACGTGCACGAAAATAGCGAAGAATTAGGGGACGAAATTCACACTGCTGAACTCCACGTGGAGGAACCAAGCTACCAAGAAGTTGAGGCCGCGAATAAAAAACTAAAAAACAACAAAGCCGCGGGAAATGACTCTATACCAGCTGAGTTACTCAAATATGGGGGCGTCGAGCTCACTTTCAAAATCTATACTAGTATGTGCCATCTGGAAAAATGAAACAATACCCGAAAATTGGAAGAAATCTATCATTATACCGATTTTTAAAAAGGGGGATAAGACAGACTGCAATAACTATAGGGGTATCTTACTTTTAGCAACGTGCTACAAAGTTCTGTCAAACGTAATACAAGCTAGACTCACTCCATTCGCGGAAGATATAGTAGGAGATTATCAGTGCGGATTTCAGCGCAACAGATCGACGAGCGATCAAATGTTTACTATAAGACAGTTGTTAGAGAAAAAATGGGAACATTGCGAAACAATACACCAACTATTTATAGACTTTAAAAAAGCGTACGACTCTATTAAGCGAAGCAAAATGTATCAAATTCTAGTACTTCTCAGTGTACCGAAAAAACTCGTGAGATTGATTCAAATATGTCTGAACGGAAGCACGGGAAAGGTCCGAGTAGGCGGTAATATATCGGAACCCTTCACGATACGCGATGGTTTAAAACAAGGGGATGGGCTCTCTACGGTGCTGTTCAACTTAACGTTAGAGTATGTCGTTAGAAAAATGCAGGTTAGCCAGCTGGGCGCAACGCTTAATGGAACAACGCAGATACTAGGCT
>JAZHPH010000079.1:0-48109 GCA_037356405.1 Nasonia oneida
TCTCTCTCTCTCTCTCTCTCTCTCTCTCTCTCTCTCTCTCTTCTCTCTCTTACGCACACGCTCTCTCTCTTACGCACACACTCTCACACATCACTCCTTACTCTTAATTACTAATCTATACACTATACACTCACACACAAACACAAAATACCACTATACTACGTCAACTGTCTCGTCTTCTTCACTTGCTTCGATCTTCATGACGACAGGCTTTTCCATATCAGCTAAGTCATCGGGAGATGCATACGAGTTGAATTGAAAAAATTCTTCGCCTATATCTATTTGCATTGCAGCGTCGTCTGTGGCCTCCACCTCTACTTCCTCCGCTTCCTGCGCTTCCTCTTTCTGCTCCTCTCTTCTAGCGATTTCCACCATAGCAGCATCACCGTTGGTAAGCACCTGTGAAAAGATACATATAATTAACTTATTATGACAAACAAAGACATTTACCTTACGAACGAACCTGCTGCTGCTGCACTAACTTCTCGGCTATCTCCTCCGTCTCCTCCCTCTTATCCGTTCCTACGCTGCAACACCACAGCTCTCTTCTGCTGCACGTCGTACAGCGTCGCGCCCTGCACTCCGTGCAGTACGTCCAGCGTGTGCGTATGGTCATACGCTTCATCACCCGCGCACACACTTCACATACATCCCCAAGCTTAGGGATGTAGTAATTGACGGGGCCGATGGAAGGTGAGCTTTTCATGATGTGCAGCGTGCGTTTGATGTCTTCACGCTCCTCATACAGCTCAGCATACGTGTCGCGGTGCTACTGTATGAGCCGCGACGTACGCTCCATCCGTGATTTTAGGAGAGAGCTTTTCTCATCCAACTGGCGTAAAACAATACTTTTCACCGACATCCTAGTGGAACTACGATCAAGTTGGAACTGACGACTGTAGTCGAAGCAGTCATCTGTAGGGTCTAGGAGGAGAAGGAGGGACGAAGGAGAAAAATTTAGACTTGTGCTGATTATTGTTCGATACCGCACGTGTGCTCGTACACCCGATAACTGAACGAGCTGGCTGACGCGTTGTGCAGCGAAATGCTTGACGGATACTGGATACTTTTTACGAGCGCTAGAGAGCATAACCTTTGACTCTCAAGTGCTCTTCGCAGGAAGTTGATATTTTTTAGTATCCACTTGTCGCCATGAGTCTTAGCAGGCGATACCTATACAGCGGAGATGAATTAGTGTGACAAAACAACTATACGTGTTTGATACTGCTTGCTGCTCGACGAACACGGGATACATTTTTACGATTGTGTGTGTGTGTGAGAGAGAGAGAGAGAGAGCATGATCTTTGACTCTCGACTGCTATAAGCGTGAACTTGATATTTTTAGTATCTACTCGGCGGCAAGAGTCTTTACAGTTGATACCTATGCGCGGAAAAAATGGATCAGTGTGACAAAACAATGGTTCAGAGTAATCTCAAATGTAATTAACACGTGGATTCTCGGAGCCGTATATTTGATACTGCTTGTATGAGAATCGCTATGGCCATCGCTTGCACAGGAAGTCGAATGCTATTAAATGTGATAGAGCATTGCTTTCAGCCGCCTTGTATCGTGCGAGAATCGTCGACGATATCATTATTTCAGATTGTTATGCATCTTGGACCCGTGAGAGCGTAGGTAATATAATACCTATTAATCAGTCGATCCTCTTACCGTGTAAGTGACATTCGGCGAAATTTTGATACTCGCGAATGATAAAGCTGAGGCAAAACTTATCACAGGATGTAATTTTTTGTGCTTTATACTGTTGCGCAAGTCCACACATGCCCCCACTAGCAAGACGTTTTTATACTATATAAACCCTACGTTAACCTCAGGAGCTCAGTAGTCATGAGAGTAGTTGCATTAAATCAAGAGCTCGCAAGCATGTATAACGTAGCCGAGGAGTCTTTACGCAGTGTAGTGCTTCGCATCGCGGGCAATCTTCAAGCAAATAGTGTTGTTAGACGCAGGTGTACAAGAAGCTGGTGTCTACGCGTGAAACGCATGGTAGCGTGCCAATTATGCCGCGAGTTTTCACGTCTTTTACGATGCTGTGGGCCACGGAAAATTGCACAGCTTCATAGACGCATTTTTAAAAAATGCAACTTAGCTGTGCGATGCGCAGCAGAATTTTGTATGCAACAGAATTTTGCACATTTACCTGTGTTGACGCGGTTAATGACAGCATTCGAGGAGAGAAATGGTGAGTACATTTTTATTGATTGCAATTTTTCTGCACTATATCGCGTTGTCATTAATAAAAATCAAACAGCACTTGTACTTGGCAACGAGGTAAACGGTGCCACAGCTGATAGCGTCGTCTGCTACTGCTGCTACAAGCTCTGTTTCATTCATTCGAGCGCGCGCGCGCGCATACACACATTCGTAACGCAGTGTCGTCTGCTCTTGCCGTAGAACGCGTCGACTGCTACGTATAACGCCTAGTGTTTTCAAGTCGTCTGCTTCAGCGTTACGGATATTAGCTTCTTACATCTGTCATATTACATAGCATGCGATGCGTATTTCTTTATCATTACAGTAATATAACGTATAATTATAAAATCAAAGAATATACATCCGCTATATTCTATGACAGTGAGAATACTTTTTTTTAAACAACTGTTTTTCTCACTATACTTCTTGCTTTTTTTATTAAAAAAAATGGTGTAATCAAATATCGGTTAATATTTTGTTTTAATTCATTCGACATCAAAGAGATTTTAATATTCATGTGTTGTATGCATCACTATCTTCGAATACATATAACGTTTATTATAAAAAGTAAGCTCTGTACTTTTAACATAAAATTGTTTTACATTTCAGCGTTAGAAAATTTGTTAGCCGACATAACCTCTGATGAAGATGATGATAATATTACAGAATACACATCAAGTGAATAGGTTTAACCTACGTCATCGGATGAAGATGAGGAGGAGGAGGAGGAGGAGGTGGAGGAGGAAGAAAGAGAGGCAAGTGAGACGGAAGAGGAGGATGCAGCGCAAGCGCTGAATGCTGTAGCCGATGTACAGTTTGTACCGGCTGAAATGGTGGGGGTGAGCGCTGCCGATGCACACGGAGATGAGTTGCGGGCGGAGGAGAGCGAAGCCGTAAGGAGAGAAGCAGCAGCAGCAGCGGTGGCTGCGGCGCCTGCAGCGGTGCGTCTTCAGGTGAATGAGGCGATGGAGGAGGAGGAGGAAGATGAAGCAGTAGAGAGAGCGCAGAATGAGCACGATGCTAGAGCGGAAGAGGCTGAAGATGTACCTGCCAATAGGGATTCTCAGCGCATGGTTAATGTCGACCACCTTCTTGCCACATGTATAGAGCCAACAGCTGCTGCTAATAATATTCTACAGCGCTTGATGGAACGAGCAGCTGATGAAAGCGAGAATATTATTGAGTATGCGGAGCATCCATGTGTTAAAAGACGGCAACAAATCCTCGACTTTTTGGCCCGACCAGTAGAACCCGAAGAAATGCGGTACACAAGTAGAAGCGCTGGAGGATTGGTCACCGAGCATTTTTTTAACCAGGGAAATCCAAGAGATCGTCAAATTAATGAACGTGAGTATTATGCTGTATTTAAATATAGATTTTTCTTGAAATAAATTCTTATTTTTAAATATTATTTAAGTTATTCGACGTGGTTCGAAGGATTTGCAAAGTACCCCAGGGCTTTGAAACAAGATATCATGCGTATCATGTATGTTCGAAGAGCACAAGAAATACGTTGGTTTTTCAATGCTTGTAAAGATAAAAATTCCATACTGTTAGACACTGAAAATTTACCTGAAGTATTTAATCGTCTGGGACAGAGTTTTTCAGGACCACCAGAAGAATAATTTAAAAATAAGAAAGTGTAAAATAGGGTATTCAAATATTTTGTATTCAATAAATTTTTTCAGAACATAATCACTCTGACGATTCATCTTGTTCTTCTTCTACAACCATTTTTCCCTTATCTACATCATCTTCGAACACCAATACTTCTGTAGAATCGCAGGATTACGAGGCCGATGAAAGTGATTTTTCTATTCAAGTTGGTAGAGGACAAAGAAGAAGAATTGAAAATTCAAGCAGCAATAATGATGATTTGTCTGACTACGAGCAAGATGATAATCAGCCCAGTGAGGAGAATGAGGAGGCGGAGGAGGAGGAGATCAGCGAGGAGGATGAGGAGAGAAGCGAAACAGACGATAATATGGATTATCAAGGAGTCGATGAGGAAAGAGAGGATGAGGATATCCAGCCTCCTGGTAATCGTTTTGATATTTTCCAACAAAATTCGCATTATATATCTAAGTATAAAATAGAAGGTAGACGTATTGTGCTAAAAATAAGATCTCCACCGAAGGATGGATCTATAAATCCGATAGTTTGATTGGAGTTAGTTATTCGCGATATTTATTCTTATATAATTTCATTATGTAATGAAAACGACATGATTGGCGTCTCCGTTAGAAGTTTAAATTTTGCACGAGACCCGGGTGGGTTATCTTTACGATTAGTAAATAATTTTTTTTTACAATGATTTATGGAATTTAATAAGCGGATTAGCTCAGAGTAATGAGGATTTTCAAATAGATGAGAGCTTTATTCTAACATTAACACTTGTTAATATACCTAATGGTGGCCGAGGTGGAAGTAGAAAGAGGATGAGTGTTGATAGCTTATCTCAGAGATCGGTTGTATCTATAAGAAATAACTATAATTTATGCTTGCCAAGAGCTTTAATTGTCGAGGAATCTTATATGATGTATAAAAAATTCTTTTCAAACGAAGCCATTGATACTTGGAATATTGTCAGAGATAGCAGACGTGGTATGCAAAAAGAGCGCGCAAATCTCCTTACTATTAATGCAAACGTCGTAATTCCTGCAAACGGGTGCGGTATACGAGAAATAGAGTCGTATCAGCGGTATTATGTTGCAAAAAATATCGCTATTGTAATATACGATAGTTTATCTTTTGGAAGTGGATAGCCGCCCTTTTACGATGGAAGACCTCTGTTAAATTCAAATTCTTTTGACGTTATAAATCTTTTGTACGACGCGCGAAGGCGTCATTTCGATACAATATTAAATTTAACCGGTGCTGCACGCAATCGTTTTTTCTGCGAACATTGTAATAAAAGCTATAGATACGTAGATGAGCATAGCTGCACAGCCAAATGTGACAGGTGTTTTTGTGCGCCAACGTGTAATTCTAATATAGATATTATAAAGTGTGTAGAATGTAACCGTGAATTTTACGGACAAGTATGTTTCGACCGTCACAAAATAGATGGGTCATACAAAAAAAAATAAAAAAATATGCGATGTAGTAAAAGTTTGTAATATGTGTTGCAAACGAATTAATATCTACAAGTCAAAGCACGAGTGTGGAATCAATTGGTGCAACTTATGTCGCGAAAAACATGATGTAAATCAGCTCTGTTATATTCAACCCATTGGACGTAATGTTAACGCACAGATTAATCATAAATCCCCATAGAAAAACTTATTTATTTTTTATGACTTTGAGACGCGTCAAGATTCTGCTTACCGTGAACATACAGAGATAAAAATACACATTCCAAATCTATGTGTTGTACAACAGGTTTGCGATGATTGCATGGATGATAAAAATATAAATATACTATGCCATACGTGTGGTGTAAGAGAGCATATATTTCGCGATGATCCAGTTAAACAATTAATAGGTTTGACAGTACGCGAGAAAACTACCTTCGGTCAAATAATTTGTATTGCTCATAACTCTCGTGGGTTTGATGCGCAACTTATTTTGAGAGAAATCGTTGAAAATACCTCAATAGTACCGAACGTAATATTGAATGGACAAAATATAATTATGCTTCAATGCGGGCGAACAAAATTTATTGATAGCTTAAACTATTTTCACATGAAATTAAGTGCTTTACCACAAACCTTTTCTCTACCGCCAGCTAGCAAAAAAGGATATTTTCCTCATCTATTCAATACTTTAGATAATCAAAATTATGTTGGGGCTTTACCCGAAGCATCGTTCTATGCGCCTAATGTCATGTCGACGTCTGAGAGGGAAAAGTGTATTGTATGGTATGAGGAGAATCGAAATACTTATGAGTTTGATTTTCAACGTGAAAGACTCGATTATTGTCGTATGGATGTAGACATTTTAAGACTTGCATGCATGGCTTTTCGGAAAATTTTCATTGAGTGCGGGAATACTTGTCCGTTTACAGAGGCAACGACCATAGCTTCTGCATGCTCCATTGTGTATAGAAAAAATTTCTTACGCGAAGAAACTATCGGTATCATTCCAGCAGGTGGATATCGACGCGGTGATAATCATTCGCAAAAGTCAATACAGTGGCTGTTACAGTATGAACGTGAGATTGGTCGGGAAATCATACACGCGGATAGAGCACGTGAATTTATGCTTCCAGAAGGGTTTCGTGTAGATGGCTATTTGCTTTAATAAACGACGAAATAAAATAATGTCATACGGCAGAACTATGGATGAGTCGTACGAGAATACTTTTCGGAAAATTCAAAAAATAAAAGCCCTGGGTTACGAAGTTCGAGAGATATGGGAATGTACTTTTGATCGGATAAAAGCAGAGAATCGCGAAATCTACGAATATGTAACACAGCATCCTCTTATGAGTCGTATAACGTTGAATCCGCGCGATGCTTTTTTTGGAGGTAGAACGGAGAATATAGTTACTGAGTACACGATCGGAAATAACGAAAAAATTCAATATACAGATATATGCTCTCTTTATCCGTACGTGTGTAAAAGAGGTCGATTTCCCGTGGGACATCCGCGAATTTTAATTGGTGAAGACTGCAACGAATTAACGCAGGGGAATAACAATAATCTCAACAATATTGAAGGATTAGTTAAATGTAATATCTTACCACCGCGCGACCTGCACATTCCACTCTTACCAATTAAAATGCACGGACGTCTTCTTTTTGTTCTTTGCCGCTCATGCTGCGAAGAAATGCAGCAGTGTGACTGCAATCACGAAGACCCAAAAATGCGTGAATTCACGGGCACCTGGGTTGCTGATGAGTTGCGTAAAGCTGTTGAACTCGGTTACAGTATTACGAAAATTTATATTATTTGGCAATATGAGATGACACAATATAATCAAATTGATGGTAGCGGAGGTCTTTTTGCTGAATACGTAAATACTTTCTTAAAAATCAAGCAAGAGGCTAGCGGATGGCCCTCATGGTGTACTGATGAAGCAACTAAATTACAATACATTGAACAGTATAGACTCGATGAGGGTATAACTTTGGATAAAAATAATATCGAAAAAAATTCAAGGTTACGAGCTGTTGCTAAGCTCTGCTTAAATTCGTTTTGGGGTAAGTTTGGACAACGGAGTAATTTGAAACAAACTGAAGTTGTAAAATCACGTGAATCTCTTTTAAAACTTCTTACTTGTCCGGAAAGAGATGTTAATGATATACTAGCAATTAATGATGAGATACTGTACGTGAATTGTCAATACAAGGATGAGGCTGTCACTCCTGCCCCGCATACGAGTGTCGTGATTGCGGCTTACACCACTGCTCAAGCACGTTTAGAACTATATAATTACTTGAGAAGGTTGGGTGATCGTGTTCTATATTATGACACAGATTCTTGTATATTTGTTTCGCATGACGATGCTTCCGATGAGTATAAACCTTTTATTGGCTCTAAACTAGGTGATATGACAGATGAACTTTGTGGTTATGGTGAAAATACGTACATAAGTAATTTTGTTTCGGGAGGACCAAAGTTTTACGCTTACACAGCTGTAACACCCAATAAAGATGATAAAATTGAATGTTGTAAAGTAAAAGGTATCTCATTAAACTTCTCAAACGGTGTAAAAATTAATTTTGATAGCATTAAGAATTTGATTAACGATGCCTTTGCAAAGATCACGAATCTGAAAAAATGAATGATGAATGTAGTAAAATACGCTTAAAATTCAAAGCTATCAGAAGAACTAAAATGCATGAAGTTGTAACGCGTGAAGAATCGAATACATGTTGTGTTGTATTGAAAAAACGACGATACCTTACGTCACGTAAGTCTCTACCTTTTGGATATAAGAATAATTAACTTTTTGGATGTATTTATTGTAAATAAAAATAAACATACATTTTTATATAATTTCCTTATTTTTCCATTTAAAAGATCCCTAACACATTTTTATATCCTCAGTATAGCTTCTGTCATCGAAGAGAACGCTTCTTATGGAAATTTATCTCATTTTAACGCATAATTCAGCTTACTCGCGTTGTTATTTAGCTTGTTGGACACGAATATCAGCTTAAACAGCGGTAATAACAGCTTGTGATTCAGCACACGTAAAATTAGCTTATTTTTACGTGTGCCGCGCCGCGCCGCCGCCGCCACCGACCGTCCGCGTGCCATAAGCTTATTTTAAGGAAGATCTCTCTCGTGTGTGTGTGTGTGTGAGTACTCGGCGAAATGGATATGCGATTCAAACATCCGTTTACGTGTATCGTTAGCGGACCCACGGGATGTGGTAAAACAGTTTTTGTCAAAAGGTTTCTTCGACATCTTCCACTCATGTGCAGTGTAACTTTTGATCGGATATTACTCTATTATGCCGAGTGGCAGTCTACGTATGAGACAGACTTTGTTCCAGGAGGCATAAGTAGGGAGAGTAGAAAAAAAATTGTTGAATTTCACGAGGGATTACCTCAGCCTTCAGATTATTCTCAAGACAATGAAAAGAAAAAATTATTAATTATCGATGATTTAATGAGAGAATCTTCGAATAACATTATTCTCGATTTATTTACAAAGGGAAGTCATCATAAGAATTTAAGTGTGATTTTTATTACACAAAATCTTTTTCACAAAGGAGCTGGTCAACGCGATATCTCATTAGATGCAAATTAATTCGTTATTTTTAAAAATCCACGTGATCGTTCGCAAATACAATATCTAGCGCGTCAAGTCTATCCCGAAGACCCAAAATTTTTACAAGAAGCGTATCTCGATAGTACGTAAACTTCTCATGGCTATCTTTTGTTGGATTTGAAACAGTCGACCGAGGATGAATTTAGTTTCCGTACCTCTATTTTTCCCGATGATAAATTGAGTTACGCATATGTACCGAAGAAGAATAAGAAATTCCGATAAAAGTAGAAGATTCTATGATTAAAGCTTCAGTCTGATTGAAACAATGGCAGGGAGAGGAGCGTCTGCGAGAACCGATAGTCGTAGACAGCGTAGAAGACAGCGTGGAGGTGGTGGTGGTGGTGCTGCTGCTGCTGCTACTGAAGAAGAAGAAGAAGAAGATACAAGGTGTGGATGCCTACCAAAGCATTTTACAAAAAAGTGTGTTGCAGTATTGAATGCTCTTTGTCATGCAGATAGTCAACAGCGCTTAGCACTGTTACGTGTAGCTGATAAAAAACTCATTAAAAGCATATGCGAGTGCGTGTTAAATGTATTGCGCGGAGTCGTTAAAATAAAAAACTCACACAAGTCAAAGTTAAAAAAACATAAAAGTGTCTTGAGAAAATTATTAAATAAATCTAGTAGTAATAACAGTGAAAAAGAGTGGAAAAAAAAGAAACGCGTCCTTATTCAAAACGGTGGTGCCGTTTTACCAATGTTACTTGCACCAATTATAGGTGCACTTGTGTCAAAAATATTTGGAGTCTCTGGAAATTAAAATATGGAGCACGCTCGTAAAATGGTCATTGTACCAGAGGAAACATATGAGAGAGTAACGAAGCAACAGCATCAACAACAACAACAACAACAACAACATATATTAGAAGAGTCGAGTAATGTTTTAGAGCCAACAATACAGACAAAGGGTGATAATTTAAGTCGTCTCGATGCTGAGATGCACGATATATTTTTTTCAAAAAGTATCACCGATGAACGTGAAAAATGTCAAAAATATTTACAAATTTTAAGAAGATATCTTCATTTTAAAAATTTGGAACGTCAGTAACTTTTATCAGATGCAAATATACTTGATGTAGAGCATGAAAATAAAGATATATCGAGTCCATTGTCCGATGAAGCGATACTTGCAAGCATTTCCAAGGGTTATGTGAGAAAAGCACGTTTATTGCTTCAACATTGGAAATCAGCATCGCATCGTATTAAATGGGATAATTCAGGTACAGTTAGCATTGATGATAAAGCTATACCACACTCAAATATTATAGATTTACTAGAAGACGTGGTACGGAGTAGACCTGTTGAAGAACCTGTAGGAAGATTTCAATTAGCTAATTTTATAGCAACAACTGACACTCCACCCAAATTAATAAGTAATCCAGAGATGATAAAAATTAGTGAAAGTTTGAAATGTGTATTAAACAAAATTCCTTCAACCAAGAGAAATAATTCCGAGAGCGTTCAGACTTTGGAACAAGGTACTAGACTCGCGGCCGCACAACGCTATAGTGCACGTTTGAATAAGAAAAAATCCGCAAAAAGCAGACAACAAGTGGCTGGCTTATAAAATTTAACATGTCTTATGAAAATCAATACTTTGACACTAGACACGAGACTAGATACCTGATGCACGTAATCTGTTACGAATCAATGGTAAAAATAAGAAGAAGAAAAGCGAAGTTAATGAGTGGTTAAGTAATCAAGATGCATACACACTACACAAACCTATTAGACGAAAATTTCCTAGATTGATGTACAATGTCACTAATGTGGATGATTGTTGGAAAATGTATTTGTGTGACATGCAATCTCTCAAAACGTATAACGATAATTTTGCGTATTTACTTGTAGTCATAGATGTTCTCAGTAAATATGCTTGGGTCGAGCCTTTACGTGACAAAAGTACAAAAAGTGTTGTAGCTGCTTTCGACAAAATCTTAAAAAGAGCCGATGGGCAACGCCCAATTCTTATACAAACTGATCGAGGCAAAGAGTTTGTCGGATCAGATTTTCAAAATTATATAAAACAACACAAGATTAATTTTCGAGTACCACGTAATCCCGATGTTAAAGCAGCCGACGTCGAGCATCTAAATCGCACGCTCAAAGAACGTATGTTCAGATATTTTACTCACAAAAATACTCATAGGTATATCGATGTTATTGAAAATATCGTTTACGCGTATAATCACACTATGCATAGTGGTACTAAAATGGTTCCGGCAGTTGTAAATATTCGTAATGCAGTTATGGCAAGAAAAAATTTAGAACAAAGAGCTCTTAGTCAGAGAAAAAAGCTTAGAGCACATATATACAGCGTGGGTGATCATGTTCGCATTCACCACTCACTTATCGCACGAAGTACGTCTGCATGGTAAGTGGAGTGTTGCTCTCACGGAAATCAGCATACCGTGCACGATGATGCATATTCAGAAACACGAATGTAATATAAAGTTTGTTAACGCACGTAGAATAGCAGTTGCAAGAAAGAAAGACATATCTGAATATTTACCGGATTGGACAAACGACATACACAACGATGCCATATTTCCACCAGGTGTTTACGAGAATCTCAACAATCTCACAGAAGCTATAAACAATATACCTGAATCTCACTTACGTATTGAACAGGCAAAGAAAAAAAGTGGTTATTACAATTTACATAAAAAGTGTGAATGTAAGGAAACTCATTTTTTCAGCTTGAGCGAAAAGGTCAAACGAATATTTGGCTTTGAGAATGAAAAATATAGAAATCAGGAATTTATACCCATGATTCCATCTGTAGAGTCGAAAAAAAATGCAACATTGGTAGGAAACAGACCTGGTTGTTTGGCAAGAGCGATAGCTGATCAATTTTTCGTTTACTCAGATATTTGTATTCCGTACACAGTCGGTGACGTTCAAGCATCCCTTTTGCGCATAGTAACACTCGATAATTCAAAATATAAATTTGGTGCGAGAGTGGTCAAACAATTTGTACCGGGAATTTATCTACCTTTGTTAAATAACACATTTCAGAATATAATAATAGATATAAGAGATGAAAATGGGAATCATATACCATTCGAGTACGGGACGTTGTCCGCAACACTACATTTCAAGTGCATTCTCTGAGAAAAAAATGGCTTACTACGCAGAATACTATGCCGATCAAATCGGTGGTGGTGGTGATGGTGGAGGAGGAGTACGTCGAGTGTTTGCAGGTTCAACTTATCAGCGAGGTCATAGTGGAATCGGCAGCTTTTTGAGTGGATTATTTCGAAGAGTTTTACCTTACATTACGAGTGATGCTAAAGCCGTTGGAAAAGAAGCTATCAGAGCAGGAATGCATGTACTAGATGATGTGGGAAATCTCGGAAGCAATTTTAAACAAGCTGTAAATATGCGCATGCGTGAGTCCGGTAAAAATCTTAAGCATAAGGCCGCTAATAAAATTGTCGCTATGATGAAGGGATCAGGATTTAAGATACGCGCTAAAAAGCGGAAGCGTCAATCGTCCAAGAACAGTACAGCTGTACGCATCAGCAGTAAAAGTGGCCGTGTAAAGAAGAAGAAGAGCCTTGTCAGTGTTCGCAAATCTACGAAAAAGAAAGTGGGTAAAAATAAGCCAAGGAAGAAGAGAAAACAACGCAGTGTGAGCGATATTTTTGGATCTAAATAGATATTATTTAATATGGCTTTTCTACACTCAAACTCATGCGAATGCATGAACTCAGAATTAAATTTATTTACATTACCACCTACACAGACTTCGGTGGAAAGCTCTCAATTTATACATTATAAACCAGTTTCTTCGCTAACAGACGATGGACCGTTAGAATTCGTCGTTCCAGCTGGTAGTGATTATCTCGATCATGCACACACAATGCTAAGCATTCGTATGCAGATAGAGCCAAATGTTGAAATAACAGAAGCAGCTAAAGCTACAGAGTATCCGAAGGTAGCAGTAATAAATAACACGTTACATTCGCTATTTAACCAAATAGATGTTTTCTTTAATCAAAAATTGGTTTCACCACCAAACAATGCTTATCCTTACCGAGCTTACATCGAAACACTATTAAATTATTCAAAGAATAGTATGGAATCACATCTCACGAGTGGACTCTGGTATACGGATACCCCTGCAAAATGGGCAGCGCCTCCCAATACCAAGCGTACATGCAAATATTGGTCAGTGTAATCGTCAGTATTTTACCCAGAATGGTAAAACTGTCGATTTACTCAGTCATTTGCATTGCGATGTTTTTAATCAAAATAAATTTCTGTTAAATGGTGTTGAACTGCGATTACGATTGGTTAGGAGTAAAGATGCTTTTTGTTTGATGGATTTTACAGATGATGATAAATTTACTATACGCATTAAGGAAGCTTCACTGATTGTGCGTCGAGTTAAAATAAGTCCAGGTGTTATACTAGCTCATGCTAATGCACTTACAAAAGCCACTGCTAAATACCCAATCAATCGTGTGGAGGTGAAGGAATTTGCAATGCATAGAGGTATTCTTGGCGATACACTGGACAACGTTATTCTCGGTCAAATACCCAAAAGAATAATCATTGGATTTGTGGATAACAAGGCATTCAATGGAAATAGAAAGTTTAATCCATTTAATTTCCAACGTTTTAATATAAACTATATTTGTCTTTATGTGGATGGTATCCAGATTCCCAGCAAACCATTGCAGCCTCGATTTACGGGTGAAAGTCAATTATTTATCGACTCGTTTTATACACTATATTCTGGGACTGGAATTCATTTTCTAAACGAAGCATTAATTATCTCACGATCGGACTACGATGAAGGGTATACATTATTTGCTTTTGATCTAACGCCTGATTTATCAGCAAATTCAGTTTCTCGTTGGAATTTAATCAAGCACGGCAGTGTTCGTGTAGAGGTAAAATTTGAAAGAGCACTTGAATCTACAATCAATTGTATAATTTACGCCGAATACGACAATCTCTTGGAAATAGATTCAAGTAGGCAAATAATAACGGATTTTAATGCATAATACCGTTAAAGCGATGGAAAAGTAAGAGGAGAAGGTGGAGAAGGAAAAGAGGGATGGGGAAAGAAGCAACAGCAGCGCCTCTATGCTATAGATGAGCAAAAAAGCTAAACGTCATACTCTCAGTGACGTTTGAGAAGTGAGCGAGTTTGGATCGACAGTGTAAATTTTTTATAGTATCATGGATTACGTTATCAATATTCAGGGTTTGAGAGACCATAACAACAAGTTTACACCTAAAGAAGTTGGTGTACTTGGTTTAGAGCACAGAATCGTCCAACATTGGATAGTTAAGGAACCCCATAGATTTGAAGAACTTGCAACTGGACTTAAAAGAACTAACGACTACATCTCTAATCATTTTCATGGAATTCGTTGGCATGAAGGTTACATCACCATTGAAGAACTACAGTATCATTTAAAACAAATAGCCAAAGTGGCTATACGTATTTTTACACGCGGTCATGACAATTGGAGATTCATGGAGACTGTAATGTGTCGAGAAGTTGTGAACGTTGAAGAAATGTATGCCCCGAATTTTGACGAATTGAAAATAAATTATTCAGGTAACTTCATGTGTTTAAATCATGGCATTCAAGGTATAAACTCCAGTCGCGATTGTGCTCTCAATAATGCATATGTGCTACGAAAGTGGTTACACTCTATAGCAGAAGGTATAACGCACGATTCTGCACAGAAATTGAGTGATGCATTGTACTGCAAACTAAACTCGCGGGTATGTACCGCTACTTCATCGTCTATTTACGCGACACACGAAGAGGACGTAGTCGATCATTGCTGAAATAATAATAATAGAATGAATACACAAGAATTACTAAAAGCTCTTGACCCGTTAACCGTCAAGACAGTTGGCGTGTATGCTGCGGATAGAATTCCAAACATTTTGGAATACCCCGCGGCCATCATAGCTAATACAGATGATCACACGAAGAAAGGAACACATTGGATTGCTATCTACATAGACTCAAACGGTTATGGAAAATACTTTGACAGTTACGGGCTACCACCAATGTCCCACCATCATCTTAAACGACTCAAAAGAAATCGCAAGCGGTATCAGTGGAATAAAAAAAAGTTGCAAAGTTTTGATTCACAGGTGTGTGGCCAGTATTGTGTTATGTTCCTTTACCATATGGTTAGGCTACCTAACTTACGCGCGTTTTGTCATAAGTTCTCGCGAGATTCACGAAAAAATGATGCCGTAGTTGTATCGTACTA
This sequence comes from Nasonia oneida, assembly GCA_037356405.1. Taxonomy (NCBI): domain Eukaryota; kingdom Metazoa; phylum Arthropoda; class Insecta; order Hymenoptera; family Pteromalidae; genus Nasonia; species Nasonia oneida. The sequence goes on from JAZHPH010000079.1 coordinate 15,190, forward strand.
TAAAAAGCTGTTACGAAATAATAATCGTCGTGTACGCTCGAAAGATTTTAGGAGGTTTGGAAGTGAAGCCTCGCGCGGCTCAGGATTTTGTAATCAAACATGTACTTCGAGAATGTATGTAAAGTAATAATAATAATTGTCAGATATCATGTAGTAAAAAATATGAATAAAGTGTAATCTTTCATAATATAAAAAATGTTTTCATTTATAGAGCCTTACTCATTCCTTTAATTCCATACTGTAGTACTATGATATATTTTTTCCTGTTGCATCACACCTCGCTGTATAGTTCTAAGTACATATACATCGGCATTTATTAACGGTTATAATACTAACATCCGGTGATATTTACTGTTTAGTTTTATATTCCATTTCAATCTTTATCTGTAAGAGAAAGAGAAGCTGATAAAACTGACGGTTGTAGTAGTAGTAGAGTAAACATCCTGTTCTTAAAAACTCGGAGAAATGTAGAAAGCCTTTGACGGTTAACGAATATGATACTTCCTTTGTGAAGTTCTGAGAATACACGCGCAGAAAATCTCTCCCCACTGCATTCGATCATTTTACTTTGAGGTAGTGGGGAGTAAAATGTATAAAAGAGCTTGAAGAGTGAGGAGCTCCATCAGTTCTTTCGTGAAAGTTTGAGAGATCGTTTGCTAAGTATAACTCTGTATATTATACCTCTTGTTTTTCGTACCATGGCCCAATCAAGTGTCAGTGCTCCATCTCGTGTGCTGAACGTTCTGCCAAATATGCTGCTCTCCACGTCCTACGCCATTAATAAGTCAAACTCGAAACGCGTTACTCTTGGCTTAGAAAGTTACCAGGGAAGCTATCAACCAGTGGTGAAACTCTCAACGTCTACAACATGTTTTAAATCCGTCAAATTTGATGCATCTGGCTGGAAGGTCTTCAAGAATTACTTTGATCTTATAAATTGCTATTTCCAAGATGCGTACAGATTCCAAAGTGAATACGCTCGACCAACGAAGGTGTACATGGAGAATCATGATCTGATGTTTACTTCTTCATACAATACCAAATCCATATTGATAGAAGAAAGACCTGTCGGAACATCCATCTTTCCAAATTTTTTGATTGGTGAAGGAAACGATGATGTACTGCATACAGTTAGTGCTTCCCATTTCAATGACTACACTGGTGGTGGTGGTGGTGCTGCTGCTGCCGCTACTGTTACTGATGGTGAGAATCTACGTCATCAACCACCACGAGCTAAGAAACAAAAAACAGCTTATCATCAACCATCGATACGCATGCAGCAAGTCACTTTTGACGGGTTAAAAATTGTCTCACAGTGTATTGACGAACGTATGAGTAAACTTGAAGAGTGTGTTAATAAAGTGAATGAAATTGTTTCTCATATTAAGAAGTTTATAATTGACTGTATTAAAAACGATGGTATTGAGAAAGACCCTAATTCTATATTAAAGACGTATGAGATGTTTCAACAATATTATACTTTATACACTGAAAATATTAAAATTATAATTCACGACAAGTTTAAAGATACTATTGAGGAAATAATTTTAAATATAATCTTATGTGAAATAGCTGCTTTTCAATTGTTTGATATATATAAAGACATTTATACTGCCATAATTAAAGTATAAATATACATGCTATATTTTGTTATTACGCTTTGTACATATCTTCCTATCTTGTAATAAACCAGAAAATATTAAAATATTCACTTTTTGTGACATCATCTAAACCTCCCACCCTACTCCCACTCCTTACGACTCTCTATAAATATCAACTGTACATAAGTATGTTCTCATTGCTTCGCGTACACTTGACGAGTCATTATCGTAATATAGACAAACACAATATGGAGAAGAAGAAGAAAGAAGGTTCAGGTCGAGAGGAAGTGAAATATAAACCGGCTTCTGGATTCCAAAAGTATCTACCTCAATATTCTTCCAATACTGGATCATTCCCGAAAAAAGAAGGGTACAGGAGTTATTGTCCTGACAAGGAAGCAAATAAAGATTCCAAATATCAAGGACACAACAACACTGATTGGGGATAGCAACAATAAAGTCTTATTCTAAGACTTTTATTTATCAATTAAAATCGGTCCTTTTTAGGACCACAATATTTCTATAAACGTACTACAAACTCATCATACATAAAAATCTCATTATCTTATGACGTCATAAGAGGTATACATGACGTCAGTAACAATCCATATTTATCTTAATTGTTTACAAGATAAATGCTTAAGACGTTGGCGATACCTTATCTTTATTACCTGTTTTCATAATAAAAAAAAGTATCATCATGGATTATTATTGCGGCAAAGATAGCTTCTTTGTTTACGTAAACATGATATCTTAATTACACACGTATAAACATGATATCCTTATCTTAATTAACTGTTTATAAACATGATACCTTATCTTATCTTTATTACTTGTAAAGTACCGTCATTGTTTATTATTGTGGTAAAGATATCTTCTTTGTTTATGTAACCATGATATCTTTATCTTAATTACACGTGTATAAACATGATACCCTTATCTTAATTACCTGTTTAGAAACATGACACCTTATCTTTATGACTTGTTTACATGATAAGATAAAGATGCGCCAGTGATGACGTCATTTGTTATGTCTCCCCATACCGGCTTACTTACTACTGTCGGAGCAAATTAATTATATTTTAATAGATGCAGCAGATGAATTCAATGACATTGAAATGACAGTTGAAGAATCATTGGATTTTCTAGAAGATTTCAAAGATCAAGATGCAAAAATAGTTGAGGATCAAGTACTACATCATATTCCTGATTTTTCGGAAGCACTAACAAATGAATGTACAGAAGAAAATAATGAAGTCGAATTTGAATATAAGAAAAGGGCTGTAGAATTTTGGAAAAGTCCTAAAACAAAGTTACACATGAAACTTGAAACTGTACAGAAAAGATTTAAGAAAGTTAGATCCGTTAGTCAGCTGAAGCGTCGGGTACGCACAATCAATAAAGGTGGCACTTACAGAGAAAAAATCGCTCAAATTTGTCAATATACATTAGATAATTTTAAAGCTGCACTCACTGCTGGTTTTATTATTCATGATCGCGATATACGTCGATGGGCATTACAAACTCAAAAACAAATAGGTTCTGAAGATTTTAGATTCAAAGCTTCTAGAAATTGGTTATCAAAATTTAAAACTGCTCATAGAATAGTTTCTCGAAAAATAAATAAGTTCCTTACAAAGAAAACAATAGAAAGCAATTCGGAACTTGAAAAAAAAGCAGATGCGCTTGTCGCCGATGTTCGGTTATGTGCATTAGAAGTTGAAATTCAAAATGTATATAATTCCGACCAGAGTGGATTTCAACTAGAAATGCATTCTGGAAGAACCCTCGCAATCGAGGGAGAAAAACAAGTGCAATGCCGTCAGTCAGTGCAGTCAGTTTCGTCAACAACACATAGTTATACGATTCAACCACTTATATCAGCTGAAGGGAAACTAATGTCACCACTTTTTCTAGTTTTAAAAGAATCCAGTGGTCATTTTGGACCTATTGTTGAAAGCAATTTATTGAAGGCCGAAAATGTTTATGTAGAAGCATCAAAATCTGGGAAGCTAACATCGAGTAAATATCTTTTTATTAAATTTCATTTAATACTGCAGAAAAGGTAGCAAATATTAATGTTTTTGTTTCAGACCTCTTTAAAATTTGGAAGGAAAAAATATTTTTCCCGAATGTAGGTACCAACACTATACTATTACTTGACTCCTGGAGTAGCCACTGTGATAAAGTTATACAAGAAACGATGCCAGACAATAAAATTGTTAATGTAAAAAAAATACTGACAGGAACAACAGGGAATATCCAGCCACTTGATATATATGGATTCCGTATCTGGAAGAATTTTGTTCGACAATTTTCGGATAATGTAATTTTAATGGATTATGATTTAAAATTACATCAAAGGAATAACATTATTAAATTACAATCTCTAGTGCATAATCAACTTTCCTCACCAAGGTATATTAATCTTTTTAAATATTCCTGGTTTAGAAGTGGTTATATCGATGAAAAACCAGAAGAATTTGACAATCCTGTTAATTATAGTTTTGGAGATTCTTGCAATTCATACTGTGATGCACCAATGTTGCTATTATACGTTGTGCTTGGTGTAAAAAATCATTATGTTTTAAACACTATTTCGAAGATTATCATTATTGTAAACATTTTATACCATAAAACGTACATAACCATGGAAAATTAGAATAAATGTTGTATACTTATAATAAGAAATGGCTATAATTATAAGATCTGTAAAACGATATGCATTCCAAATATGCATTGGAAAAATTCAACAAAATGCTTTTATCACGGAGATTATTATTATTATTATTATTATGATATTTATCATTAATATTTATTTCAAATAATTTATGCAATAAATAGTTATTAACAAGTGTGGGACGAGTGTCAATTTATATGAGTCTAGATCATTTTATCATACGTGTTTTGTACGACATTTTCTCTTACAGAGGGCGAAAAAGCCATTTATAACACTCCGTGTATGTACTTCAATATATACTTATAATTATTTTGTGTTAGGGGTGGTTTACCCCCTTGAAGGTAATATTTATTAAAGAATCGGAAGACTTTATTGTTTTGTTATAAATGTTAACACATTTTTTCGAATTTTTTTAGTCGCTAAAAACTTGTTTTATTATATAACATTTTTTTTGTTAATTTCGTCCGCCATATTTGATCCGCCATTTTAAATTTTCAAAATCTGATAACAGATTCGTAAAGAGCGACCTCGAAAACCCTTATATACGAACTTCCTACGAAATTTTATGAATTAAAGTACATACTTATAATTATTTTGTGTAAGGGGTGGTTTACCCCCCTTAGGGGTAATATTTTTTAAAAGGCCGAAAGACGTCAACTTTATTTTATTATTATTGATGTTTTCAAATTGTTTCCAATTTTTTTTTAGGCTTTTGAAACTTTTTTATTATTAAATTATGCCAAAAAATATACGTTTTCGACCCCTAAAAAATAGGGGATGCCACCCTTACTCTTCAAATCACCATGAATTACTTGCTCTTGTTGTAAGACATAACCTCGAATTTGTTTCGTTAAAAAATATTTATTTTAACGCGAGATATTCAGAAAAAACGCTTTTTGGGGGTTAACTTTGGGGGTCGTTTTCACCCCCTAAATACACTTATGAGCCGATAAGAAAAAATACGTGTCTCTTATTTTCACATGTACTACAACATATCGTAAAATCATTGAAATCGGTGAGGTCGGGTTCGGGTACCTTCCTTGTGATTCCAACGATACCGAGATACATCGGTAAAATAGATATCGTTATCAACAAACCCGGGAAAACAACTACGACTCGCATCAGATCGGTAACATCACTACAAGCGTCAACAAGTAATCTAAGCATCAAATAACATGGAAAGTAACTTAAAAGTTATAAACGAATTGCAAAGCGAGTTTGTAAAAAAAGAAATAATAGCAAAAAATGTCAACGCCATCAATCAATTTTTCAAAAATAAAGGAGAAAATATTATGTATATTAACATCAGAAGCTTAAACGCTAATTTTGATAGTCTACAAATTCTAATTGATAGCCTTTACATTAAACCTTTTGTAATAGTTTGTACGGAGACTCGGGTCCTTGAATTCTACAAATACTTTTCTATCACTGGATACAAAATATATTATAACAATAGCTCGATAAATCAATGCGACGGAGTTGTAGTGTATATATCTGATACCCTAACGGAATATACAGAAACAATTCAAATTGGAAAACTAAAAATTTTACATACTGTATTTCAAATTGATAAAAATAGCACTTTTCAGATGTCTGCACTATACAGGTCGCATGATTTAACAAAATCAGAATTCACATTATGTCTAAAAAAGTTCTTGAAAGATAAGCAATGATATCTTACGAACCATAGGGGTTTGAAAGCTGTGCAATGAACTTAGCCAAAACACATAAAATATCTACTTTTTCCCAAAATCTCACGTGCAATAAGGCCTTTTTGCGTCCGTAATCAAGGCACAAAAAACTCATTTTTTTCAGTTTTAGATTTATTACTGAAAAATTAAGTAGTCAAATCACTTGAAATTTTAATGGAATATAGTTTGACACGTGACCCATCAACATAATTTTTTTCGCGAGGTTATGATGTTTAGTTTCAGAGACATACATTTAAAAAAAAATCACCTTTTTCATTTTCTCTGCTGAACAAAGCGGTCGATCCCGAGCACCAAACTAGGAAAAGTAGGTAATTTTATTCTCTTTCAAATGCATTATAGCTGAATTGTTTGTAACAATGGGATGATTGAAAAAAACGCAAAATAATATTTTTTAAAAATCAAAAAATGGCCATAAAAAAAAATATAGTTGAGAAAATAAAAAATAACTGTTAAAAAATAAAATGTTTCCCGAATTCAGAATCCAAAAATATATATGTATGTCAAATTTTATTGATATTGACGGAGTAGTTCCAGAAATATTACGGTATACATACACACACACACATTCATACGGACATTTTCTAAAAACACTTGATTTGAATTTCTAACACACCAAAAAGTATTTTATAGAAGTTTTGAAGAAACTCAAAATTTTACTATTACAAAGCTTTCTCTAGGAGGAAGCAAAAATACTAATAATTACTTTTAACAATTATTGTGCAGTGTGAAATTGTAGGAGGAGATAAAACGAGAATTGAAATCTTAGTTTTTATCGCTTCCCTAGGTAAACAAGCAGAAGTATTTGGCAACCCCGAAAAAAACAGATCTGTGTTCAATACACAGAAAATTGATTTAAACATTACCAATGGAGAATAATTAAAGAGTTCTCGTTGTTTTTTTTAAATCATGATTTTTTTGCAAGCAAGGCATTTTACACGGATAAGTGAGGTTATCCTTTGGCGTTTTAGTACACACTGCTTCTTCCTAGAGGAAGCTTTGTAATAGTCAAATTTTCAGTTTCGTTAAAGCTTCGTAGAAACGCATTTGAAGGTGTTAAGAGTTCGAATCATGCATTTTAAGAAAATGTCTGTGCTTGAAGATGTGTGTGTATGTACGTATACCGTTGATTCTAGAACCACGCAACCGATCGTAATAAAATTTGACATGCATATATGCTTTCTGATTCTGAATTCGGGAACATTTTTTTTATGATTCTGACCATTATATGGCCGTATTATAGCCAATTTTCGATTTTGAAAAAATATGTTTGCTTTTTTTTTTGATGATATGATTTATACAATATATTTAATAATAGTGTATCTAAAAAAGCATAAAATTGCCTACTTTTTCCCGCAAGATTTTCCAGATTGACCGTTCCGTCCAATCTTTAGACACGACCGCAACACGGAAGTGTGTGAAAAATGTCTGACAAGTGAGATGCGATATCTCGCGCTCAATCGGGCTGAAATTTTGGGAGGAGTCTCCTCTCGCTCAAACCTGAAAAGTAATTTTTTTTTATCCTGATCGTCTACGTTTTTCTAAAATGCGGGCACAAGTTGTTCAATTTTTGCGTGTTTTTTGAATAAAAATTTTGGTGTTACACGATTATCTCTGAGAGACTTTTATCAATCAGGCTAAAAATGCGTGTGCGAACTCCCCTCGTAATAGTAAGGTGACGAATTTATTTTAGGCTTGATCCTGCATGTATACGCAGAATGTGGTCACATCCAAAAATTGCTAAAAACAATTTTTTGCTGTAACTCGAATTCTATGCATTCTACAAACAAAAAAAAAAGTTAAATAGAAAATTTGTAGATCTCAAGGAAAAAAACTCTTTCCTCTAGACACTTAAGCGTGAAAATGCTTTTAATTCGAGTTAACAGGCCAAAATCGATTTTTTTATAGCAATAAACCAGTATACATTTTACATAAAAACCTTAAACGTTGTAGATATTTTGAAAACAACTTTTTACTATGACAAACATGTGTTCAAAACGCTTATACATAAACAACAACCCTAGAAACGATTTTTGGTACATATAATTGAATAACAATTTCGGTGTGACACGCCCCATCTGGCCCAAAAGCTTTAATTGATTACCTGACGCTCGCGCGGAGCGCGACCATCAGGCAATATCGAGGCGAGCGACGGTAAGGCCGCGTGTCGTGCGCTAGTTATGATTAAAAAGGTGATGTAAAAAAAATTTAATATAGAATTTATGAAAAAATTCTGAAATAATTCATGAGATCCTTGGAACATTTCGGGAATACATTCCCACAGTTTCAAGATAAGACAATATGTATATTTGAACAACATTTTATGTATTGGAACAATATTGTATCTATAGGAGTTATAAGTTTTGTTGGAGGAAGCTACGTGCCAAAGAATTGACAGCGGTTTTAGACATTTGTCCACCCAAACCTATAGTAACATGGCTATTTGTCGATACCTTACTATTAATCGCAAATACTTGGCATAGAAAATATATTTTTTTGCCAAAAAACTAAGTCAGCTCTATTTAACTCCGTTCAATCGCTAGGGTGGTGACACCACGTTGATTAGCTATAACTATGGACTCCTCCCCGGTATCAGATCCCAATAGCTTAAGGCTACACGTATACTAATACTGAGATTGCATAGTCACGCATAAATACTGTATAGGACAATAAACTAGATAGAAACGGTCAACAAAGAGCACTAGAAAAGTCAAATTATGTAGCAACGAGTACTGAGAAGTTTGCAATAATAATATAAACTTCACATAATTTAATAGATAAATACGATCATAATGTTATTATATTGTAAACATGATATTACTATAAAATTAGAATGAAATTGACTAAATTAAGTAGTAACTAATTATTGGTAAAAATATTTTTAATTTTACAGTACTGTCTACTAATAAATTGAAAGTCTTCCTTTTTATTGATAGTATATTGTTATTTATATTAATGAAAAAACTTGCTAAAAATTAGTCTATTAAATGTATTGTTTTCGCGATCTAAAATTTCAACATAGTCAAAATCAAAACAGAGGGTCGAATTAATCCCAATATGTGTTGGAATCGGGAGTAAGTTATCATTCGGATTTTTTTTTTGTGTTCTTCAATCCTCGATTCCAAGTTTCTTATTGTTTGGCCAACATATGTAGCTTCACAACTATTACAATTAAAGTTATAAACTATATTAGTTGCATCGAAAATACGTGCGCACACGACTTCACCGTATCGAATGAATTCCTAACCTCGAAATCCGTCATCGCCCCGTAACACCGCCACCGAACCGACGAACCGATGCCGCGACCGTAGAATTGCGATTGTAGCGAAATCATAAAGCCGTACTTGAAATTTGTTAACCGTGTTAGTTTAAACAACACCATTTGTAAAGGCAAAATATTCTTAACAAAGCCCGTAATTGATTTCTGTTTCAGACGGGATTTAACAACTGACTTCTAATACTTTTGTTTTGTTGCCAAATATACTTTATGATTGTTAAAATATAGAAACAGACTCATTACTTTTCCTTTCCCCTATCCAGATCATGGAACCGAATGACTATCCAGTCTCTCGGGGAAAGTCGTACCGTTACACAACAAAGAAATATTTTAATATTTTACTATATAATTAAAAAAAAATTTTGTTATATAATCTTTATCATTCTTATAAAACATATTTATACAAACAAATATAATTTATAAATGTTTACTCTTTTATAACATGCTTCGCAACAAAACATGTTAACTACGAGCGATGCGAGGGTATTTTTGCTAGTTAAATGTATTAAAGTTTTTAAAAATATCATCTTGTAAATAACTAGATAAGCATAAATTAATAAAACAATTGTTCGAATGGAATTAATGGATTACTTTACCTTCTTAATGATTTCGGCGTTGGGTATGCAAGATATGACTTAGGATGACTCAGTTTTGGCGAACGAATCATTTGAGAATATTGACAATTTGGACCTGTTTTTCCGACAGGACAGTTGCAGACATATCCATCATCTGTTTCACTACAATGTCCATCTCCGCAGATTCCTGAAATAATATCACAGACTCTCTACAAAACAGTAATAACATCAAAAGAAAGATTTCTTAAATTATAATCTATTCTCTTAAATGTGACAAGTGAGAAACGCTTATGACGAGTAACGTTGTAAACTCGTTATGATCTCCCAAGCATATATGTAGGAGGAGTAGATGTATTTACAGAGAGAGAGAGAGAGGGAGAGAGAGAAAGAGAGAGAGAGAGAGAGTGCCTGCGAGGGGAATGCGAGGGACGGTTGTGAGCACGAGGATTAGAGCGTGGGACGGATTAAAACCATAAAGCAAATGGTTCGAGCGAGAGATTTTATGAGTGAACGCCAAGCGAACGTTTTATAGGTTTATGTCATTAATGACGGTCTGAGAGAGCATGTCCGAGAACATGTGAAGATGTGAGGCCCAACTGAGTCCCGAGAGCGAACGACGCACGAGTGAGGAGTGAGTGAGGGCGAGTGGGAGGGGCAGGTATAGCCGTGTGTGCTGACCGGCAGCCCCGAGAAGCACCAGATCTAAGTCCGCCACCGTAGTGAAGACGATGTAGCTAATATACTTAGAATATAGTTTACTAACTAAAAGACTCTGTGACTTGTTTGCACCTTCACCCCGCCTATCTCTGAAAATCTGGGGGCTCGTACGTGATGCGGATCTGTGATTTATGCGAGCGAGTGGTGACGCAAGTGCCGTGAAGTTATTAATGTGTGAGATGTGAACAATTTTAAAAAAACAATAAGTGAAGACGCAAGTAACTCAAGCCGAGAGTCACCTGAAAGACGAAAGAAGCCAACGACGAAACCAATGTCGAAGACGCAGGAAGTCTTGGACGAGTGCGACCTTGAAGACGAAAAACCAAGCCGAAGACGCGTGTAGCTCAAGACGAGGGCCACACACTCAAGACGTAAGAAGACGTGAATACGCAGCCGAAGATGAAGCCGAGGAAGATGCTGAGACGACACACAGAGACGCTGCTTAATCAACGACGCTAAGACGAAACCACAACGACGTAAAGTAAAGGCGAGTAGACGTGAAGAAGTTAGCCATTTAAGACGTTTCAAAATAATTCAAGACGGAGACTTCTAAAGAAGCGCGCTTATGTAAGAAGATCCTGTAAATAATACAGTAGAAAAGAAGATTTCCGAAAGATCTACTAGATGAAAGAACTAAATGAGACGGTTGTCAAACAAACGATGGCTTCACAACTCGAGGATATGCGGAAGCAACTTGAGAAGATGAAGCGAGCAATGAGCACCGCGCGAGCCGCAAGCTCCGCAAGCAACAGCATAGCTGACGACATAATACCTTCCCCGTAGCTAGCTCCTAATGCTGACAATGAACTGCTACGGCGTGAATTAGAAATAACTCGACGAGAGTTAGCATTCGCCAATGGCCAAAGACTTGGCGTGTCCCGTGTCGATGTGGGCAAGTAGCATGGATCAGTTGGCCACAGTGTATGGATGCCCTATTGAAAAACTTTAGATGAGAATCAGACGAGAATCAAATGTGATTTTGGCGTAATTTTTAGATGAGAGCCAAGTGAGTCTCGTTTGATTCTCACTTGATTCTCATCTTACCGAAGTCGAATGTTATTTTGTTAAATCTTGATTTAGATTAGTAAGGAATTCGTGAGGATTTATAAGGTTAGTAAAAAACAAATGATGATGAGAATTGGATGAGAATCGAATAAGAATCAGATAAGAATTAGATGAGAATGTGAGAATCAAGTGAGAATCATATGAGACTCACTTGATTCTCATGTCGAAATGACGCCAAAAACACTTTTAATTCTCATCTGATTCTCATCTGAGGTTTTTCAATAAGGTGGACACCGCTAGAAACTCTCGTAGCTGCGAAGAAGATGCTGAACGGCCCGGCGAAGATCTGGCCAAAGAGGCATGGCCATGTAGCTTCCTGGGAGAAATTCAAATTGACGATCCAAGTAGATTTTGAATAACAGGTCAGTAGTCAGAATGTACATGAGATGCTGACTAGAAAAAAGAAGACGGGAAACGAGTCTATGCTAAATTACGTACAAAGCATGTTGACGCTAGGACAGCAGGGAGGACTGCAAGAATCAGTAATTATAGAATACATAGTTGACGGCATTCCAGACGACGCCGCCAACAAGCACCCGTAGAAATGAAGGTAACATTGATCGACGAGACACTTATTAGCCAAAATCCGAGGCACTTGTCGGCTAAGGAACTCAGGCAGGTAGAGACACTAATAGACGGCTGGATCGAAGCAGGTATAGTGAGATTTAGTACTTCAGATTTTTCTGCTCTAATAGTGATAGTGAGGAAGAAAGACGGATCTATCAGATTATGTGCAGATTTCACAAAGAGCTTTCTCCAGTACCCGTAATGAAGGACATTTTGGATCGACTAGCAACCGCGAAAGTCTACAGCACGCTGGACATGAAAGATGGTTATTATCACGTCAACGTCGCTGAAGAATCACGTAAGTTCTTATCGTTCGTGCCGCCAACCGGACAGTATGAATATTGCAGAGCACCACAAGGCCTATGCACATCACCAGCAGTGTTTCATAGATTTTTAGCCGCAATTTTTAGAGAACTTGTAAAAAGAATGAAACTGATTATATATTTTGACGATCTTGTACTGGCCGCCGAGAACGAAGAAAAGGCGCTGCAGAACTTGTGAGAAGTTTTAGAGTTAGCCGCGGAATACGGCATCAAGATAAGCTGGAAAAATGCCAATTGGTACGACGGAAGATTGAATTTTTAAGACACGTTGTTGAGGACGGTACAATAATACCGTCGAAGAAGAGGGTCGAGAGCGTTGAGAACTACTGAGAGCCGACGACTATAAAACAGTTTTAATGCTTTTTAGGATTAGCGGGGACATTTAGTAAGTTTATACTTGACTACGTTAAGATCGCACGACCGATGACCGACCTGCTACGAAAGGACGCTAAGTACAGCTTGGGGCCGGAGCAGAAGGAGGCGTTTTATAGAATGATACAATTATTAAGGGAGATTAAATTATTATAGGAGATTATCAGTGCGGATTTCGGCGCAACAGATCGACGAGCGATCAAATGTTTACCATAAGACAGTTGTTAGAGAAAAAGTGGGAATTTTGCGAAACCATACATCAACTATTTATAGATTTTAAAAAAGCGTACGATTCTATTAAGCGAAGTAAAATGTATCAAATTTTAGTACTTCTCGGTGTACCAAAAAAACTCGTAAGATTGATTCAAATATGTCTGAACGAAAGCACGGGAAAGGTCCGAGTAGGCGGTAATGTGTCAGAACTCTTCACGATACGCGATGGTTTAAAACAAGGGGATGGGCTCTCTACGGTGCTGTTCAACTTAACGTTAGAGTATGTCGTTAAAAAAATGCAGGTTAGCCAGCTGGGCGCAACGCTTAATGGAACGACGCAGATACTAGGCTACGCAGATGATTTGGGTATACGGGGGGGTTGTAGGAAAACGGTAGCAAGAAACGCGGAAATCCTCATAAAAGCGGCAGAGTATACAGGGTTAGAAGTGAGTGAATCCAAAACAAAGTACATGATTGTGGATAAACTAGGCATCTGCAGAGGGGAGGGAGATCTCAGAGTTGGGAATTTTACTTTTGAAAAGGTTAGCGAATTCAGGTATCTGGGTACGACCATAAATGATAGAAATGAGATTAATATCGAAATAAACAAGAGACTCCATTCGGCTAATGCTTGCTTCTACGCCGTGAGTAATTTACTTAAGTCGAGGCTGTTGTCTAAAAACGTTAAAATAAGAATATACAGGACAATAATACTGCCGGTGGTTCTGTACGGGTGCGAAACGTGGGCTCTCACTAAGCAGGCGGACAAACGTTTTAGGGTATTTGAAAATAAAGTCTTGCGAAAAATATACGGGCCGAAGAAAGATGAGGAAACCGGGGAATGGAGGAGACTACACAATGATGAGTTACACAATCTGTACGCATTACCAAATATTAACAGAATAATAAAATTACACAGATTGGGATGGGCAGGGCACGTAGCGAGAATGGGAGACGACCGTACGGCAGCGCGTGTCATGAAAGGCAGGCCGATGGTAACGCGACCTCTAGGTAGACCTAGACGAAGATGGGAGGACAACGTAAAAGCGGATCTAGTAGAAATAGGACGGGTGAGTGTCGATCGGAGGGGTGCATCTTGGGTGGGATTGACACAAGACAGGGCAGCATGGAAGGCTTGCGTAGATGAGGCGATGAACTTTCAAGTTCCAAATGTCATTAAAAAAAAAAAAAGTTTAAACATTCTTTTTAGTCCAATAATATGCCCGAATAGTTATTTGGCGTTGGTTGAAACTACCGCGAGGTGTGAATGCGCCAATTTGACAGTCGCCGTTTGTCACTTTTCCTCCGCCGCGTCAGGCGCGGTGGACCTAAGAATATATATCGCCTCTCCCTTCTCCTCCACTGCCGCTGGATGCGTATACTTCCCCTACGCTCCTTTTCTAGATGCGTATAGTTCGATCGCAGGCCGCAAGTGGCGTCATGATCGAATTCGCCACGCATTTTTAACACTCCTCTAATCTCTGATATCGCATGGCACATTTTCGCCCATGCTCATCGGCAATCTCTCCTCTAATCTCTGGCACAGCGCGCCTGTATATCTACATAGGCGCGCTTCCCCTCATTCCCCCTACTCCTCGCACGCTGGCGCGCGCCCGGCCGCTTTAGCCGATTTTCAACAGCATGTTTCGACCATTTCGATGCATTTCTACAAAAACTTGGATTATACATCTTTTAGTACTTCACTTGTACTTTTGAATGCCGGTATTAGAATTAAAATCTGACCATTTGTAACGCAAGAAGGCTCCCGATAAAAAAATGCATAAAAAAATTGAAATTGCAATTGCGCAAAAACTATTGGTCCGACAGTGCCTGCCTTTTGCATACTTGAAGTTAATATAACTATCTACTTCTGTGCCACATTCAGCTCTGAATCTTTATAAATGGCAAAGTTACGAATTTTTGAAAAAATACTGAATTTTCCGGTTTTCCGGAATTTTTTCGGTTCTAATCAACCGATCGCATTGTTCGACGTCTCATTCTCTTCGTAATTTAATACTCTACAACTTTTTAATCACAAAATTTATATTGATCAAGTAGTTTTCGTTTTATAAGCAAAAAACTAAAAAAAACGCGTTTTTTCACTAAATTGTTAATAACAAACTTATTACTGCGAGTTGCGAGTTGAAATTACATCAGCAAACATCTACGGACTGTATTTTAAATGATCGCACAGGCAGATTGCTGAATGTATTTTTGTCAAACAAAAAATCTCTATTGACTGGCCTATGTGTGAATTTGAGTGATGTGTGATGCGTGATGAGTGTGATAGTTTGTTTAATGCGATTTGAGGTCAGTTTTGCAATTGGCTTTTAGTTTATAAACTGTAGTGCAACTGCTTATAGTGTAACTGCACGGTTTGAGGTTAGGTGAGGTTCGATACTAGCAAGTCAGTTGTATCACGCTAATTCAATTTTAAATCGTAGTGAAATTGCGATCGCTACTGCTGAGGCAATAGTGTTTTTATTTAAATTGATAGATTATTATTGCTAAGCAAACATACGCTAAATTTACTCCTGGCTGACTTTATAAACGTTGCTACTTTATAAACTGGTCGAAAAGGCCCCTGCTATACCGACGTCTGACTGCGCACTGGTTTCGACCACGGATCGTCGTGCTAAGCTAAGTTTAGACTTATTTGCGATTTTGGAAATATTATTCCACTGCGTTTTAACCTTTTTCGTGAGTTTCATATTTGTACTTTGTACACCAGCTCAAATTTGTTAATTCTGTCCACCTTGAAGTACACACGTATTCACTTGCTTAACGCCCGAATGTAAGAAGTGTAGCCGAAACGCTGTCACTAAAGTAATAACCTGTCGTAGGATGTTTCGCGCTGCTTTCTCGAGTGCCGAGCCAGCGCAGGTTGAACGGATTGAATGCGGTAATATTTTTGACGTGGCACGTGATCTCAAAGAGGGGTCTCTTTTCGATATTAGTAGTCTTATTGTTAGTACTGTTAGACATAGTTCGTGTGTTGAGGATAGTGTGCGCATTGAGGTACCGCCTGTCGAAGAACTGCCTGTAGTTGCTCCGCGGCGAATGTATTATTGAAATGCACAAGATGTTATTGCCGTATGTGCACAAACTGCGTCTGACTACTAAAGCGCGTCCTAACGTTGTCGGCTCCAAATATGTTTGGACTCGTGGCGATAAGTTGCTAGTGCGTAAAAGTGATGGCTCAAAGGTTATCCCTATTATTACTAGCACTGATCTTGAACGGATACAATGACAACCAAGCCAGCCCAACCTTGACCCAATGAGTAACTCGGTAAACTTAATTATGCGTATTACTTAAAAAAAAATCGCTGCCAATTCATTGGCACGTAGCTTCCTCCAACTAAATTTATAGGTCTAATAAATAAAAAATTGTTTTGATATACAGTATAATCTGCCTGCTAATGTATGAGGCGGTTTTTGATACATAATTTAATATACTAGTGACGTTTTGCGCGCTTCGCGCGAGCAATTGCTTTTATTTTTATGCTTTTTTGACATGTCTTAAGTTTTAGAGGTTATGATTTCTAAAATTAGAAATATTGTTTCAATTAATATCAAAACAAAATTTATTAACTAATGTAATTATTTTTTATTATTTATTCAATTTGCATTTATTTCATAAATAACTTTATTTTAATTCGTAAATACTTTCTAGATTTTGTACTTTCGTGCCCTTTTGAAAGCAGCTAATCAAATCTCGTTTTAGTCGGCTTCACTTTTCTCGTATCTCTTTTTTGAAAAGGGATTTTTTCCACAGTATATATGTATATGAGGCATTCTTTCCCAACGTTACACCCCTGCTGCTCACTTTTTATTTCATCTAAAAATTTTCAAAAAAATGTTAAATTTTGTAGAAAATTCTCAGCTTTTGAATGGCGAGTGGCAAAATCACCAGTGTTAATCGGATTATCCTGAAAATTCAAAAAAACCGTAAATTAAGGATGGAAAATTTATTGTAATGGCATTCTACTAATTCTGAAGTTGCTATACGAGTATTATCCAATAGGTAACAGCCTCTTTTCACTATAAAATACCTCGACGAACCGTTCAAATGGTCTCAAATTGGTTCTGGAAAAATTTGGATCCTGAAAATAGAAAAAAAATGACAAAAAGTTGTTCTTTCTGTGTAGTTATGACAATCTTGGTGTCAGAAAGAGGTATTAGACAACCTTTAGTTAACTTACAAATTTGAGAACACGTTGGAAGGTTCTCAACATCACTCCTGGTTTTGCCAAAAAGCCAAAATAATAATGCGAAGATTCATTTGAAAAATAGAAAAGATAATTTAAGATTTTTGTGATGATAATTCATCAATCGGATAAATTTTTCAGAAATGTCTTCACTATGAAATATGAATGAATTGATGTGACTCATAGTCAAATTCATAAATTTGTTGCATTGTAGTTCATCAGAAACAGGCCTGAGAGTTGAAATAGATCAATGAAACTGAGTGTTATTAGTAGTCATTTTTTAAAACTGTTGGTCACAATATATCTTTTCTATGTTATGCTTCTAATATCTCCTGAGCTATTATACTCTATTTTTTGAAATCTTGATATGAAAATGTCGTTGTAGCGCCATCTTCAGAGTATCTTTTGATCATCATTTCTGTGTTATTAATGGGTATGAAACAGTGTTTCTTTAGAATTTCTGGAACTGGTGGAGCAGCATCAAATCTTTTGTTAAAAAATCTTTTCATTTTGTTGTGATCTTTGTCATTGTAAGATAGTACATGAATATTTTTGGAATTTTTCTGAGCCCAGTCGATAAGTTTCTCGAATGTAATAATGGCGTCATTTGGTTTACAAAGAAGACTAGCTCGTACAGCTTCTCTTTTGAATACAGCACCTACACCATCAGATGCCCCTTTACCGTGTGCAGTAGCATGAAAGTGCCATTCTGCTCGGACACCAAAATCCTGTTCATGATACATAAGATTCATCATCTGGTATTTATTTTTAAAATGCTGTTTAGCTCCACCGCTAAAGTAGATAACTTGAACAAAGAAGAAGCAAAAATTTGAGAAAAATCGGTTTTTACATTTTAGCTCTTTACTTGAAAACCAATTGACGGAATCGTTTAAAATTTTAGCAGCAGATAGCTTTTTTATGATAAATCACCAAATAAAATTTTAAAGCATTTGACTACACTGTTTTAAAGATATAAGAAATCAAACAATTTTCAAAAAACTTGATATCTTAAGAACCATAGGGGTTTGAAAGCTGCGCAATGAACTTAGCCAAAACACATAAAATATCTACTTTTTCCCAAAATCTCAAGTGCAATAAGGTCTTTTTACGTACGTAGTCGAGGCACAAGAAAAACTCGTTTTTTTCATTTTTCGATTTATTATTAAAAAAATAAGTAGTCAAATCACTTGAAATTTTAATGGGATATAGTTTGACACTTGACCCATCTAAATGATTTTTTTCGTGAGGTTATGATATTTAGTTTCAGAGATATGAATTTAAAAATAAATCACCTTTTTTATTTTATCTGCCGACAAAAGTGGTCGATCCCGAGGACCACACTAGGAAAAGTAGGTAATTTTATTCTCTTTTGAATGCATTATAGCTAAATTGTTTGTAACAATGGGATGAATAAAAAAACGCAAAATAGTGTTTTTCAAAAATCAAAAAATGGCCATAAAAAAAATTAGTTAAGAAAATAAAAAATAATTGTTTTTCCCGAATTCAGAATCCAAAGATAGATATGCATGTCAAATTTTATTGATATTGACGGAGTAGTTCCAGAAATATTACGATATACATACACACAGAGGAATGTTAGCCGCCTGCAGAAGGGTAGGAAACAACAAGGCCCCAGGGCCAGATGACATTCCAAATATTGCGTTGAAGCATGCCATTCATGCTCATCCAGAGGTCTTCGTAGACTTGTACAATGCATGTCTAGAAGAGGGAACATTTCCCACAAACTGGAAAAAACAGCGACTAGTGCTTCTGCCAAAAGGAAAGAAACCACCCGAGGACTCCTCATCATATAGACCACTCCGCATGTTGGATACCCCAGGAATGATTCTGGAACGCATTATCTGCGTCAGAATGGATCATTTCATAGAAGGTGGATTAGCGGAACACCAATATGGCTTCAGAAAGAAGCGTTCAACCCTGGACGCAGGTCAATCAAGGGCAATCTAGTGATTGACACTGCACAAACAGCGATAGAGGGGAAAAATGAAAGGGAGGAGAAAAGAAGTATTGCGCCATAGTTACGTCAGTACTTGGCCCACCGACTTGGAACATCATGTATGACGGAGTACTAAAGTTACAATTACCTGAAGGAGCAACAGTCGTAGGATTCGCTGACGACATAGCAGTAGTGGTAGTAGCGAAACATAAAGAAGAGTTGACAGACATAGCTGAAGAGTCAACCCGTATAATACATGAATGGCTAAGAGAGACGGAACTGAAACTAGCCAGTCACAAAACGGAAGTTATCCTCATTTACAGTAGGAAGAAGATGGAGGAAATACTGACGGTGATGGACATGAGATCGTTTCTCAACCAGTCATCAAATACTTGGGCATCGTCAAAGGTTACTCTTAGCCAGGGTAACCACATCAATTATGCTATACGGAGCCCCAATATGGGCAGATGCGATGCGAGTGAAATCGTATGCACGATAGTTGACTACCGTGTATAGGCGAAGTGCACTAAGAGTAGCGTCCACTTACCGTATGGTATCGGACGATGCTGCCTGCATTATAGCAGGTATGCCACCCATTGATCTCTTAGCGTTGGAAAGAAAGGACGTATTCGAAGCTAGGAGACGATCGAGTGATAAAAGCCAGAAGGAGATCTGGAATGCCGCAAGAAAGAAGACGATGGCTGAATGGCAAACAAGATGGGACGCTAGTGGCAAAGGACGCGATGGACTCATCGCCTTATACCAAGGATAGAAGACTGGATTGAAAGAAGACATGGGGAAGTTAACTACTACCTCACGCAGTTTTTGATCGGGCACGAATGTTTCCGGGCGTACTTGCATGGGTTCAAACTAGACGACCATCTAAACTGCCCAATATGTTCGGATGCAACAGAGGATATTGAGCACTGAGAGTTATCTTCAGATTAGAGTAACTCCTGAATCGATTATGACGGCCATGCTGCCCTCAGAGGATGGATGGTGCGCAGTCAGCAACTATGCAGCAGACATTCTCAAGAAATGTGTGTATGTGCGATGCAGAAAATGAAGGATGACTATAGTGATGAAGACCACATCAACCAGAAGCGGGCGAAGGCCTTTCGCCCCCCCCCCCCCCCCCCCCGCCCGCGAAGCATTGCTTGACGGTGGTACCGCGGGGTTCAGGGGCATGGAAGATGGAGCTAGGCACCTTTACCGAGGGTCGATAAAGGCAAAGAGGGCGTTTCTTTTTACGGCTGGGTGTTCTTTCACCTGACAGTATGGGTTTAGTCGGTGTGAATCGGACATACGGCTGACATTGTGGATGAGGCTGTTTCGACGACCCCATTAACAAGGTCATGCTAAGGTATTTCTCTAAGATTTTCCCTAATACCTCTTTCTCCAAGAGACAAAAAAAAACACACACATCCATACGGACTTCTAACGTATCAAAAAGTATTTTCTAGAAGTTTTGACAAAACTCAAAATTTTACTTTTACAAAGCTTCCTCTGGGAGGAAGCAAAAATGCTGTCTACTTAGTATTATATGAATATTAAGAATATTGTTATACTAGTAGACTATACCGTGAGAAGGGAGCAACTTATATTTAATATTTGATTATTGTCTTAAACTGATTATGTTGAATTCTTGCTAAATTGGTAACATGAATTGCCTATGTTCGACCACGACAATGAAATGTGAAGGAATCAATATCCAGACGTTTTGATTTTTTGTAAAATTCATTTGTAACATGATGTATACATTGTTTTCACGACATTCGGCCTTTTGGTCAGGGCGTTAATAAACTTGTTCTCTCTCTCTCTCCTTGTCTCTCTCTCTCTCTCTCTCTCACTCTCTCTCTCTCTCTCTCGCTCTCTCTCTCTCTCTCTCACTCTCTCTCTCTCTCTCTCAGCAGCTGTAAACAACCTATACAGCACAAAGACCCCAAAAAGTGTGAATTTTGTGGTCTGTACTACCACGTCAAGTACGAAAACACCATCAACATCAAGACTATCGTAGTGAACGACAGGGAGATTATAGCCTGTCCCTCATGTGCAGACAACAACAACGCCAATGGTGCAAAAGTGAGGACTAAATCCACCTCTGCTACAACATCAACAACGGGAGTAACTGCAACAACAGCAGCAGGCAAGAATACTCCCAAACAACAGCAGCGGGTGAATAAGAAGACGAGGTCAGCACCACCACCAGCCAACACATCGAGAAACCCCTCACCAACCCGCTCGGCTGGAGTAACAACACCTACGCCGTCCATTGAGGCCGCTTTGAGGGACATTCGCGGAGCTCTCGACGACAAACGGAGGCCCTCAAGACCCAGAACATCGTGTCGGAGAGTATTTCTAAAATTGAGAAGCGTCTGGGTCCGCTGGAGAGGCGACTTAAGGTCCTCGATAAGCTGCCTGCACTCAAAACTCGGATACACAATGCTGAGTCCACCATCACCGAGCTGCAGGCACAAATCCAAGATCTGTCGTCAAGGAGCCCGACAATGCAACAGGACAACGGCAGCACTGCGCCCTACACTGCGGAGATTTGCAGCCTACGCAGTGAATTGGCTGAGGTCAAGAGGCGCCAGGAGCAGACCTCGAAGTGTGGTCGTTGTCACGGGTATGCACTGTACTCGTGAAACCTCGCTGTACCTCCTCGCTTTCTCAGTTATGAACGCGCTTGACCCCACGGTCCTCACAATCAGAAGAGACGTAGCATCCATCAGGACCATGGGGAGGCTTGATGCTACAAACAGTTCCGCCAGGGGTGACGGCAGACTGCCACCACTAGCCATTACCCTATCATCAAGTGCGCTTGCACGCTCGATCGTCATCACCAAAGCCCGTAAACTCAAGCTACACATGAGCGAATTGGACGCTACCTTGCTGGAGGAAGCTAAAGCTCTGAGTCCTGACCATCAAGGTCTCATAAACATCAACGAGCTGCTCCCCTCAGACGTCCACAAGCTGCGTACAAGGGCTAGGCTGGAGGCCAAGAAGATGCAAGGCTGCCGAACGTTTATCAGGGAAGGGAGACTATACATGCGCTGTAACGATGACAGCGAGCGTGCTACGATCATCAACACCGACGCCGAGCTGGAGACTTTTTTAGCCCGGTTTCCGCCCGCTGCCAACATCGTCCAACACTGAGGCTACAACACACACACATCATTCCACCACACCCACCATCAAGCTCATCTGCCACGTCTTCATCTGGTTCTAAGGTATCTCTGTCCGAAGGTCTACGAGTCTGTCATTTAAATGCGAACTCGCTTACGGGTCACATTGAGATGATCAGGCTTTTCTTATCTACTCGCTCTCCATTCCACGTAATAGCTGTTACTGAGACCTGGTTAAGCGACAAGGTAACGTCCATCCCTTCTCTGGACGATTACCTACTGTACAGACAAGACAGAAACAGAAACGGAGGAGGTGTGGCCCTCTATATACACAAATCTCTGACAGTTAGCGTTATTTCATCATCTGATGGTGAATGGTCTGGTAAGCCAGGCAAGCCTGAATATCTCTTCTGTGAGATATCGGCAAAGGGAGTCTCTCCTATCTTCGTGGGGGTTGTGTATCGTCCACCTCATGCTCCATTTTTCCAAGGCTCTAACTTTATAGACCAACTAACAACCCACATGCACAACTATTCCACGAAGGTCAAATGGGAGACTTCAACTCTGACCAACTTTCTTCATCTGAAGATGCCAAGCTCATCAAGGCCTTCATTGATGAAAACTCCCTCTTGTCTGTAACCTATGGTGCCACGCACCACAAACAGGGTTCTGATACCTGGCTTGACCTGTGCCTTATCGACAAGCAGGATCGCCTGCTGTCATACTGGAAAACAGACTCACCGTTCATCAATGGACATGACCTTATCACGGCCACTCTCGACGTTCAGATTCCACGATACATACCTAACACATACTCTTACAGAAACTTTAAAGGAATCAGCGCCGAGAAGCTAAGGGACTTTCTTAGCGCATGTGACTGGTCATCCGTCACCTCTTCATCACTCGACGAATGCATATCTACACTTAACGCTAACCTCACTAACGCCATCAATCATCTCGCCCCATTACGGACTGTGACACCAAAAAGACAGCGTCACCCGTGGTTCACCACGGCTCTTCGTGACCTTGTATCTGAGACTTTACAGGCGTTTCAGGAACTCCAGGCTCGATTCGGATCTCCGCATATATATACCAGCTAGAAACAATGCTCACAAACAAGTCGAGGAAGCCAGGCTGAATTATTACTATTCACGCCTGTCAACCTTGACTGATGTTGTCGAGATCTGGAGAGAGCTGGAGAAACTTGGAATTTCTGCCATTAAGGCCCCTTCACCATCTCGTTATAGCACAGATGAACTCAACAAGCATTTCAGCTCGATCTCCAATGATCCGTTAGCTCCTGCTGTTGAGGATTATCTCCTCACCCTGGAAAGTCTTGACCTCCCGGAGCATTTCGAGTTCAGCACCATAACGGAATCGGATGTGTTGGCTGCAGTATCACACATCGATACTCAGGTCAGGGGAAGCGACGGAATCCCTCAGGTTGTCATCTCAAAGGCATTGCCGGTTCTCGCTCCCCTACTAAGTCATATTTTCAACCTGTCTCTGAGCGAATCCTGTTTCCCATCCGCCTAGAAATTGTCGCTTGTGCGTGCACTCAACAAAGTCAGTTCACCAACAGCCCTGACTGACTACCATCCGATTCCACTTCTCTGCTTTCTCTCCAAGGCCCTGGAGTGGCTGGTGCGCAGACAAGTCTCACAATACCTTGAATCTAGACTCTTACTAGACAACTTTCAAACAGGCTTCCGCACTGGCCACAGCACTCAGTCTGGCCTAATTAAGCTAATTGATGATGTCAGGGTCGGGATAAATAAAAAGAAAGTGACACTTCTCCTCCTCTTTGACTTTAGCAAGGCGTTTGACACTGTATGTCACGTCCGGCTTCTGAGAAAGCTATCCACCTTCGGCTTCTCTAAGCAGGTCATCCACTGGTTTGCCTCCTATCTCACCAAGAGAGAGCAGGCCGTCGTTGGTGACAATAGCGAGCGCTCCTATCCGCGACGTCTCAATATTGGCGTCCCGCAGGGCTACATCTTAGGCCCCTTGCTGTTCGCATTGTACATCAACGACATCGGATTCTGCCTCGATTCCGATGTTTCCCATCTTATCTATGCGGATGACTTGCAAATTTACAATTAATGCCACCTCGAAGAGCTCGACTCTTTATCAAACAAGATGAGTGCTAATGCTGAGAAGATAATGGGCTAGGCTGCGCAAAATAGGCTTAAACTTAATGTTAATAAAACCAAACCTGGGCTCCCCTTACTACATAAATTTACTTCCCTTAACAGCTAACACTTTCAGTAATATCGGGGGTGTCCAGGTCAGCTTTGAATCCTCTATGCGTAATCTGGGATTGGTGCTTGACTCTAAACTCACGTGGAAAGAGCGTTACACAAGTGTGTAAGCGTGCTCACTCGCTAATGTACTGGCTCTACTTTTTCAGAAAGAGTACCAATCTCAGGTTGCGCAAACATCTTGTGCAAGCACTCATATTTCCGATCATCGACTACTGTTCTCTTGTATACTGTGACCTGACGCAGGAACTCGACTTAAAACTACAGAGGCTCGTAAACACAGGAATTCGGTACATCTGTGGTGTAAGGAAAGATGAGCATATCTCCCCGTACAGGCGGGAGCTGCAGTGGCTAACCACTGCCGGACGCAGGAAGTACTTCACAGCTTGTTTCCTACGTAAAATATTTAACTCGGCCATACCATCATATGTACTGGCCTTTATTGACTTCCGCATCACACACCGGCCTGTGAGGGGCGAGGTGACACCTCTGGAAATTCCTGCTTTCGCGACGGAGACGCTGAGTAACTCGTTCCATATCAGCGCCTCATACCTATGGAATAACCTGCCATCACACATCAGAAACACTTCATCCACCGTCACTTTCAAAAAACTAGCTAGGGATCACTTTTGAACTCGAAAACACATAAAACGTACACAGTCCATGCACACACACACACCTACTTTTTCGCTCATTCCACTTTCACTATCGCCTCACTCTCTCACTATACATACTTTGACCATGCCTCAATCTATTATCTATTGTATTGTTTTATTCTTTTCTCACCTGCAACTCTGTAAACTTATAATCGTACAACATATTGTACGCAAAATAAAACTAATCTAATCTAATCTCTCCCTTTCCCTAGCACTTGCACACACACACACGCACACGTGGGATTCCAGTTACGAAGAGCGTGGTATTCATTACGCGTAATGCCACGATTATTTATAGGCCAAGCTTAGATTAAGTATAATGTGTATTGGAAACTTGTATTTATACATCAGGAGATTGAATCAGGCATCTAGGCTGTCGCTGTATTCCGCGCACCACCCATGCTCCGTGTACAAATATTTCTAAATTAGCAGGTTTCAAGCATTAAGCCGGCTTCAAATAAGTCACTCTCGTTAACAGGTTTCTAGCCAGAAACCCGTTAGAAAGATCGCTCTGATAGCGGCTTTATAGCTAATTTCATGATAATTGTTAACGGGTCCTGCATATTTCCAGCTGAAAACCCGTTAAAATTTCTACTAGGGTACTGGCTTGAAAAAAAAGCAAAACAGGATATTTTTCCGGTTTTTTGAAAAATTTGTAAAATGATCAAAACATGTACTGATCTATATATGTATACATATATTCTCTGTGAAATCGAAGATGAAAATTTTTTTTGCCTAATATATGTATATAATGTATAGAACCAAATACTTTGAGGTGCCGTGTTAAGAAAAGTGAGTCTAGAGCTTCACGATATCGATACGATACGATATTATGCAAATATCGATATTGATCTCGAAAAATATCGAGCTTCTTAATATCGTATCGATATCGTTAAGAAGAATATCATATCGAATCGATAATATCGATAAAAACATAATTTTTTATAAATTTTATAAAAAATCGAAAAATATTCATTAAAATATAACTATTAATCAATAAACAACGACAATTAATAAAAAAAAGCTTAAACCCCTAAAACCAACTAACCTACCTACAGCAAGTTCAAATAAGACAAAGCGCAAATATGGTCACGAAATTCTGCCTGATATGCGCTTCGTTTGAAGCTGGTGGCGCCCTGTTAGCGCCAGTCCTCACCTCTAACGATTTGCACGGAATGAATAGTTATATTGCAAGAGGATAACGCGACCGCATTTGTGACCTCACACACACACACACACACACACACACAAGAAAAATACGTGTAGATTAATGATCGGAATTATTCTACATGCCGGACCTAATAGAATTTCCCACCTAAGTTCTCTATTACTAAGAATCAATAAACATCAATATCAAGATTCAAGCCAAGATTCAAGCAGTGGTTTAGTTAACCTAGACACTTTTGGTCATTTATGGTTTATTGCGCTTTATGCAGACAACGCGAAAGACATAGGCGACAGTAATGAAAAGTCAAACGCATGCCAGTTTTCACCTGTCACTCATAGAAGCCACTACACTTTTTATCTATCCTGCCTTGCAAATTTGTATGTATTTTGGTATTGCTAATCGATGAATTACACTTTCATATTGTTTTACGAGTGTAAGTTGTGTGCTTAGTTGATAAATTATTGAGTTTTAGGAAAAATAACAGTATGGCAGATATTTGTGAGAATAGTGCCAAAGAGAAAGTAACAAAGGAAACTTACTTTGATATTTTTAAAAAAGAAGAAGGAAAAGACAAATATGGAACGTGTAAAGCTTGTAAGAAGAATATTCCAATGAAGAGTGGCAATACGTCCGGATTAAAATCTCATGTAAAATCCTGCAATCTACAAGGATTTCAAAAACTATACCCAAACGAGAAAAAAACTGTATCAAGTGATCAAAAAACAATGGACAGTTTCAACACTGTAAATAAATCTATAAACATCTATCATTTTTTTTTCGAAAATCCAGTGTCGGTTATTTACGCTGTGTTAGCATTATTCGTAGAAAAAGATCGCGGAACGAGCTCCGCCTCGGCGGCCGTCGCGCCGTGCGTTGTCAAGACATGTTTACTTTCGTATACGGCAGCGCGCCGCAGCGGCACAGTCGGTGCATGTGTATTTCTTTTCGTAAGCGTCAGCACGGCCGGTGCGTGATTTGTTTTTATTTTTTAAGCAGCAGCATGGCCGGTGTATATTCTTTTTGATAGCTGAGATGGCTTAACTGTAAATCAGCAAGTTTTTGAATTGTCGGGGTATCGATGCGATTTTAAAAGTTTGCAAACGTATGCTAATACTAAATGAACTGTTACCGAAGTCATTAATTATTAATCATATAAAAACGCTCTTTATTAAAAATCACATTAATTTTTTTAGAATTCTAAGAGCTTACATTTTTGCATACCTATAGTGAGAATTTATTTTTCAGCAACAAGATCCAAACATCGATTGGGAACGATTTCGAGCATGCTGGATAGCCTACAAAAATCTTCCTATCAACTTTTTCGATGATGATATAACTCAGAAGATGTTTTGCCAGCTGAATTCTAAAATTAAGATGCCTCTCAGAAATGCTATGAGAGATGAAATAATGAGAGAATTTCCAAAAATGGAAAACAATCTTATAAAAGTTTTACAAGAAAATAACTCTAAGTTTTCATTTACAGTTGACGCTGCAGCTGTAAAGAATAGTTGCTCATATTATGGCATAACAATTCACTTCATTGATACAAATTTTGTTACTCAAGCTTTTGGTTTAGATTTAGTAGCTTCTGATGCTAAACACGCAGGAAAAGACATCGCAGAATTTTTTTATAAGACACTTGTACGCTACGGTATACAATACAAGATTCAGGGAATCACAGTTGATAACGTGGCGTCGAATACCACGTTTATGAAAGAAATCTCTATTATATTAAAAAAGACGATATTGCATTCGATGCCGAAGATCAACACTTCAGGTGTTTTGCGCATATCCTTAATTTAGGCGTACAGGACATCTTGAGTATGATTAAAGTAAATGTTAATCCGGATAAGCTCTTAAAATCTATGATCGATAAAACACATAAAGAAGAAAATTTAGACGATGTTTCTGAAAGTGAAGATGAAAATTTTAATGATGAACAAACGATCTCAGAAAGTCTTGTTAAACTCCGATCCATTTGCAAAAAAAATTCATTACGCTGACAACTTAAACTTTCACTCGAAGTTATGTTGTACTGGTGTAAATGAAAAATATGTTAAAGTAGTATTAGATGTGAGAACGCGCTGAAACTCTAAGTATGACATGTTGAACGCAGCTTTTAAAATGAAGAAAGCTTTAACGAAGCTCTGTGAAACCTATCTGGGACTAGAAAATTATAGGCTTGA
This sequence comes from Nasonia oneida, assembly GCA_037356405.1. Taxonomy (NCBI): domain Eukaryota; kingdom Metazoa; phylum Arthropoda; class Insecta; order Hymenoptera; family Pteromalidae; genus Nasonia; species Nasonia oneida. Next base: position 43,850 of record JAZHPH010000079.1, read on the forward strand.
AGAAAAAGAATGGGATTTTTTAGAACTTATTAAAAAATCAGTAGGATATTTCAAATATGTTTGTGAAATTGTCTCTTCTGAGAATGAATGCACATTACCTTCTGCTGTAATATCGTTCAATATGCTCCTTGACAAAATAGAACAGATCATTTTTCAGCTGGATGATAAAATTGATAGAAATTACAACGATGAAAAGTTACTCTTAGCTATTCAGAACAGTCGCGACAAAATACTAAAACATTATAAGATGTATAATTGGGTTTATTGCGTATCGCTGATACTCGGTCCAAGACATAAACTTTCAGGATTCGACTTAACAACTTGGACTGCAGCAATGAAAGAAGAATCGCTGAAAAAATTTGAGGAAATATATCAACGAGATTATTTTGTTCAGTTACAGACAATTTCAGAAAAACCTAAACAGATGCCAAAATCAGTTGAAGATTCTTTCAACATTGAGTCTCTTTTCGATGAAGATGAGAATGAGGAGGCTGAGCCATGGCGAAAAGAAATCAGCAAATATTTAGGATCGCCAAAAGAGCCGAAAAGTACCAACGTTCTGGATTGGTGGAAGACTAACTATCACATCTATCCAACATTAACCAGGTTTGCTCGCGATGTACTGTGTACACAAGCATCCTCAGTTTCTGTGGAGAGATTTTTTTCTGAGAGCAATCTCGTTATGACAAACAAAAGAGCATCGCTGAAAAGCGATATCTTTAAAGCCCTTGTATTGATTAATTCGTGGATGAACTCAAAGTTGAGAGTCGAAATTTGTGAAATCAATTTTTAATTGAAAAAGTTTTATGGAATTGTTATTTAAAATCCTATTTGTAATTAAGAAATTAATGATAATATAATTTATACTAGGATAATGTATAACTCTTTTTAACTAGTTCATTTTTCTGAATAAACATCTGATACGTGTAAAATTGTTTTTATATAAATATTAAATCTTTTACTTAAGTTATTACGATATGTTGTACATGAATTCGAGATCGATAATATCGAAAATCTTGTACCAAAAATATCGATATTGTCTAAATTTTTTTTGCTGAATATCGTATCGATATCGTGTGGAAAATCGATACGATATGATACGATATCGATATTATATCGTAATATCGTGAAGCTCCAAAAAAGTCTACTTAGTTCCGATTATAGGTACGAAAAACGCGAACATCAATATATACGTTACAAACTCTTTAGCGTCCACCAAGGAAGGAAAAAAATAACGATTACTCGGCCAGGTAATTAATTAAAGCTAAAAATCGTCGAAAATACGGAAATCAAAAGAAAAAGTAAAAATTCTGGCTTTTCAGGCATTTTCTTTCCATTTTCGACGATTTCTACCCTATTTTAAATTGCTTGCAACTTTCGATAGGGGCGGTCGTATTTAAAGATTTTTTTTTTAATTCAAGATCTCGGGCTTGGCTGTTCATTAATGCCGGAGAAAATAATGATTACCCGGCCAGGTAATTAATTACCCGAGGCGCAATAAAGGCTATTTTTTGGCAATTAGTAATTGGCCCGTAACTTTTTGTTGGTATATGTTTTGGAGGTGGCACCCATGTTTTTTACATATTGTATGTCCAAGCGCATGTAAAAAACTCTGTCTGGTCAGTGTGCCCTCAAAATTGCAAGAGCTCGATTTTTCGACCGCGAAGTGTCCGACTTCTCGTAGAATGCCTCATACATGCCTATTAGTTATGGATGTTTTTTGACCTTATTCTTTGCTAAATATATAGCTAATCGTAAAATTGAAATGTTAATCCAAATTTTCAAAACGAAAATAGAAGAAAAGAGCTCTAATTTGAGTTCCGGATGGTTGAAATTGACCGCTCGAATCAAAAGTTATAAGGATTTTATAAATAGGAAAAATCACTGATTTTTGCAAAAAATCGAAAAATATAGGTGATTTTCTGCCATTTTCAAGCCTAGATAACTTTTGACCTAGGCAACCATTTTTAACCCACCAGTCCTCAAATTAATTCATTTTTCTGATTCTTCCATCCTACTTAAACACATTTTTGGATTGCGCTTCCAGTCAAAAAAAGGAAATTTTCTGGTTTTCGTTAATTTCCCCCGTGTTAACTATCTAAATGTACAAGAGTGAAAAATCACCCTAATGGAGTCAAATATCACTCTTTTAGGAAGAAAAAAAAAGAGCCAGTCGGAATAGAGTAAAAAGTAACGTTCTTCAAGAGTAATTCATGCCACTCAAATCTATGAGTGACATGATATTTCTACTAATACTACAAACCTAACCTAAAAATAATTAAAAATGTATGTTTATCATCACACTGCAAGTATAACTTTTAGAAAATTTTCAAAAATTTAATTTTTTTTCTACTATTATATTTTAGATTCATTATTTAATTTATTGTTCGTATTATTATTAATTTATTATTCATGTATTTATATTATTATTACCTAATGTATAATTTAGTATAGAGAATTGAGGGAATTTTTCATTTCATTTTTTGACGGGATTTGAACCTGGACCTCCAGCTTGACAGTCGAGTACACTAACCACTCATCCACAGGACTCATGTGTACACAGACTTTCGGATCGAATATATCAACTACTTTACATATTAACTAAAGTTAATAATATATGAACAATAATTAATAAATAAAATCAACAATACTTGCATAATGTAACTAAACATCCGATTATTATAGATAAGTCAATTTGTACCTTTTAAATTTGCATTATTCTCCGTGCGACATCACTCCAACATCGAGTGATTCAGAGCAGGAAAATTTCATCACTCGATTACTTTGAGTCATACAGCTAGAGTGATAGAAAACCACTCTATAAGAGTGATTTGGATCATGTTATAACTCAAACTTGAGTGATCTTACTGATCACTTCTTTTTAGAGTGAAAAAATCACTCTTGGAAATTTAAAGAGGAATTCCCATAAGAGACTTTCTACTGCCTCGCAAAAAAGTTTGGCAAGCGATCGGCGATGCACGCGGGTTTTTTCTCACTTCAGATGGCCCAAAAAACCAAAAAAAGTTGGTCTAGCATTCAAGTCGCGCGCAATAGAGTTATTTTTTGTGTTTCAAATTTAATTTTCAAGAATTTATAAAATTTGAAAATACTTAAAAAATACTTACTTATAGCGAGGAAAAATGGCCTATTTTTCCCTTCGGGGAAAAATGATTATTTTCCCCGCTGTAAGCGACTTGTTTTCTCCTCTAGGCGAAAAATGGTCATTTTTCTCCGCTCAAGTTCAAAATTTTGTTCGCATGCTTGGAATGAATGATTTTCTACGCTGCTTTCTGGAGTGAAAAGAGATTATTTCATCCCTGAGTTGTGAAAAATTATATATTTTCCTACCGAACAATGTTGGCTGCGAGTGCTTTCGCGTTTGCTTCGTCCGCTCTGCTCAAAGGACAACTTTTGCTAGAGCATCCATAGTCCACTTTACTTCATCACCGCATACCTACACTGAAAAAGATTGGTTGTAGTGAAATACCAACGCCTGGAAGCGCAGAGCTGCGCGTCCCATGTTAGTAGGGGCCTCGCACGCCTGCACGGAGAAAAAAGAACGTTAGGGCTCTGAAAACTTCAGTACTTGACGACTCAGATAAAGAAAATTCTGCGCGGTAGACGTTTATCAAATGCGCAGAAGGGCCCAACTCGTCTAGCCTCGCCTACCGCCACTGCCGCGCTTACCCCCACTCTTCTCACTCGAAAATTTTGTACTGTGCGAGTCTATTCTCACACGTTTTCTTACTGAAGTAGATTCTACTGAACTCTCTTCAGTAGATTCAACGTTTTTTTCCTCCGTATGGTCATGTAGCATGACTACGCATGGATGTTACTCGTGCTCGTTCCTGTGTGCATGGTGTATAAATGCGGCTCAAGGTATTGTATTATTTATCACAGCTAAAAAGTGCATTTAATACAGGGAGTATATGTTAATGACCAATAGATTAAAAAGGCAATAATATACCTTCAGACCGGCGGGCAAAAATAGTATATTGTGTACCAAGGACGTAAAGTGGGCTTTTTTAGGCCGAGTGTGGAGTTTGCAGTACGAGTCAAGGCGAGTTAGCCCGAGCCTAAGGCGAGGGCGTTTACGAGCCGCAGACGAGTACTGCAAAATCCACGAGGCCAAAAAGCCCACTTAGCCCTTGGTGCACACCATATTTTATGTAACGCGCGGACGTATTTTCGCGTTTTTTCGTACGTGTTAAGAGGGACTGATGTGACTATTTTTTGACACGGCAACCGTGCTCTTGTCTT
>JAZHPH010000079.1:48304-170368 GCA_037356405.1 Nasonia oneida
TATATATACACGCACACCACAGTGGACGACTCGAAAAACTCTATTGTCGATCTATTTCATAGGCGACAAAAATGATCTTCCTTATACACTTGTTATAAAAAGCACGGTGAACAACGAGGGGCGAATGTGCTTTTCCAGACTCGGATGATGTTTGAGCACTCGTGTCCGTCTCGGGCGCCTACGGCGCCCTTGACTACCACCGTGCTCAAACATCATCCTCGCTTGAAAAAGCCCGTTTTCGCCCCTTGTTGTACAATGTACTATTTTCGCCCGCTGGTCGGAAAACGACTACTTTTATCCCTAATTTTAGGTCAAAAAAACGCGAAAATCGTGCATGTGTTATTGTACCTATTAAACAGGCGTAAAGTAACTTTTTTCAGACCGGCAGGCAAACAAAAATTTTACGAGCGTTTTCAATTTTTTTTTTTTTTTTTTGACCGGCGGGCATTTTTTATTTTTTTTTTTGCTCGCATATGCGGCATATGCGAGCAAACAAACGCTGGGCAAAAAAAAAATTAAGTACGCCCGCTAAAATTTTTTAAAGAAAATGGTCAGTAGTTCACATCAAATATACGTATATGTGTGTGTTTATATGATTATGTACATATGGGTGTGTACGTGTGCGTAGGAGCGGAAATCACTACATGCGAGGGTGAGATGTTCAGCACGAGTCGGAGTCAAGGGCGCCGAAGGCGCCCGAGACATATACGAGTGCTAAAAACACATCACCCGAGTCCGAAATAGCCTTTTTTCCCATGGTACACACCGTATTTTTACAACAATTTTTAATGTCAGAAAGTGGCTTAGGTCATCGTGCATTTCAAGTCGTGCACAATAGAGTTGTAATTTTTTGTCTTTCAAGTTCAGTTTTAAAGAATTTAGAAAATTTGTAAAAACTCAAAAAACCCGTATTAATAGTGGGGAAAAATGGCCTAGAGTTCGAGCTTTTTTACACGCGCTTGGAATGAACGATTTTCTACGCTACTTTTTGGCATAAAAAGAGATTCATTTCTGGTCTATTAAGCGGGACTGCAGTAACTTTTTTTCAGACCGGCGGACAAAAAAAAATGAAAAACGCCCGCTGCTCGAGTATTGAAAATTTGTCGATATATATACACATTAAGAATGTTGTTGCCGCATCTGAAAAAAGTTGCGTCAATCCCACTCAATATGTCAAAAAAAACGCATAAATCCCTACTTGTGTTACACAAAATATGGTGTACACCAAGGGCTAAGTGGGCTTTTTGACCTCGTGTTGTTGTGGTACTCGTCTGCGGCTCGCAAACCACGTGACGCGCAGCTCTATTCTTTTAGGCGTTGGTATTCCCCTACAACCATTTTTTTCAGTGTATACTAATTATTTTGACCCTAGGATTAAAAACTACTATTCCTATTTATAGTACAATAATAACTATCATACAAAATAAAATATTGAATTTACCTGGTTGGCACGATTGTTTAGTATTTTCACATCGATTGCCGGTATAACCAATATTACATAGGCACTCATAGCCATCCTTTGCAGTAGATTCTTGACAAACTCCATTTGCGCAAGGATTATCAAGGTGTTCACATATTTCACAATTTGTAATCGATTGGCTCATAACCATATTATTCATTAGATTTATTGATCGGCCTCCTATTAGTAGCCTATTTATGCATCCGACGAAACCAATATTTAAACCAGCACTTTCTGGAATTTGGACATTTTCTGATATACCACCAACGTAAAGAGGAGCGTTAACATCGAGTCCATCCTTTTTGCCTCTCGAAGTGGATGAATAAGAGCCTGTTTCATCAACTAACATTGTTCCTTCCTTACGACTTCTTTGAATGATAATCGTGTGCCACTCACGAAGTGTAATATTTTTATCTGCTTTAATCACAGTAGTACCCGATCCAAGATCGAAGCTATAAAACAAGTTACTCACATAAGTTTATCATTCAACCTTACTATATTTCGTATGAATACATTATTGTAAAATAAATAGTTACTGCAAAAACTTTTACCTAAATACTGGGTAAGCATCTTCCAAGGCCAATTGTACGAAGTCACCAGTTTCTTTTGTTTTTTCACCAGTGTAAAGAAGAATTCCATTAGGACTTTCTGGTCTAAACGAAATTTCAATATCAAATTTCAAATAAGCGTCCATAAGCGGTGCAAGTTCAATAAAACTTAAAGGTGCTTGGCTGAAATATGGAACTAATCCAGTAACAACTACGGTAGTAAATGTTTCAGATGTATCTTCTTCATTGTTTCCTCGACATGAATATACACCAGCTGCATCTTCCTCAACTTCGATTAATCGCAATATATTCTAAACAAGAAATACAATGAAGTTATTTAATATAACTACCAAAACAACATCCAAAGAAAATATATACATGTTATTATTAAAGCAATAAAAAACGATCAAAAGATTAAGAATTATAAAACTTGTTCTATCTAACTATAGCTTAGCACAACCAATTTAATGATTTACAACAAATATAATTGTGATCATTTTTGCAAAATTGTCCTGAATAAACACTATTTAATGAAGAAATAATTTCAACTTACGTAAATTGTTTCATGTCTAATAGGTAAAGAGCCATTAATTTTAGTCCATCTATATCTTCCCGGTTGTTGTAAACTTTCGCGACAAGAAAGTTCTACATTTTTTCCTAGAGGTACATGTTTTACTTCAGTTTCTAACGGCTCCTCAGTTGACGATTCATCTTCTGAAAATTGCATGTTATTGCGGTTAAATAAAACATTCATTACAATTTATGTATTGGATGCTGAATTAAAATTTTACATGGTTACCTAAAACATGAAGATCGATATCATTTTCTGTAATACCTTCGTCGGAGTCAATGGCACACCTGTATATACCTTTGTTACCGGTATTTATTTCTGTTATACTCAGAATGTTACCATTTTCTCTTGCATTCCATGGTAATTGAATTTCATAAGGTCTGCTCCAAACATAACGAGGATTGACAATTCCTGATGCAACGCAGTGCAAATCAACAGAATCTCCTATATTAACTGGATTTTTCGATGCCTGCACTCTCACTATTGGTGTTGAAGATGCTTTATTTACACATAAAAATGAATATGTTAAATCAAAATTTCATGTTGCAGTATTACTTGTGAAATAAATTAAAAAAATTTTGAATAAATTTCCTACCTTCAACGGAAACTTCGGCTACAGATTCTGCCGTGCCCAATTCGTTCCATGCTTTACACACGTACTTTCCAGCATCAGAGAAATCTATTCCTTGGAACTGTAAGACACCATGTGATTGGCTGACTGACGTTGGTAGTGGCCGACCGACAGCTTCCCATTCGACATTCAACGGCTGCTCCCCAGTTGCGATGCAATGTATAACTGGATTTTCACCAGGCCTGACTGTTTGCTTTATCGGTCTTAATTCAACTTTAGGAAAATCTGTAAAGAAGGGTATATAATGTTCGTTATTTCGAGTTAGTTTCAAATATTTATTTTTAAGTTTTTATACTTACCAACAACATGGAGTTGAGTTTTTGCAGAAAATACTTGTTTGCCATAAGCGTCTACGCCGAAACACGTGTATTCGCCAGAATCTTCTTTTTTGAGATCGTTAATATATAGAATGCCATCACTAACTGTACTTTCTCGAGGCATTACTCGACCATCTTCTCGCTTCCAGTCTAAATAAATATTCTTATCTTCAGGATAGGGAAATAATTGGCAGCGCATAGAGACTTTGCCACCAGATGGAATATTTGACAATCGATCTACAAGAAGTCCACTATGTTTGCTTGGTTTTTCCTAAATAAAATTTTCGAAAATGTATAATTAAAACACATTTTTAAAAAACAAAAACTTATGTAATAGATACCTCTGTTGGAACGTATCCACATGCTGTATCACCTCGGCAAATTTCCGACGACTCTACTGAATTTATATCGTCTTCTATTCTTATTTGCACATAGTCATCGACTATCCCTGCACTGTTACTTGCTCTACAAACGTAAGTACCTTCATCTTCTCTCGATACAGAATTGATATCAATAGTAGCTGATGGGCCAAATTTGCTTGACTTGTACGGATCTCTGGAAAAAAAGGCATTGATTTTAATTTTTGCATAAAAAATGCTAACCAACCCTATGAAAAAACGTAGACTTTGAAAAGTACAACTTACATGACTGGCTCCTCATTATGATCTTTACTCCAAGACACAACAGGCTGGGGATATCCTATAGCACTGCAAATTAAATGTAATTTTTCGCCTGACCTTAAATTGAGCACACCGCTTTGAGGAGAGATCCTTATACTAGGAAATGAATGCACTTTTAAGCTAGTTGTAGCACTTGTAACACCAACTGAATTTTCAGCAACACAAACGTAGGATCCTGCATCTGAACTAGTTACGTTATTAATTCTCAACATTCCTCCAGGGTATATTTGTGAATCTGGACTAAGAGGTCTGTTATCTTGACGTGACCATTTGATTTCTGGAGATGGAATGCCAGCTATTGCACGGCAATGGAAATCGGCAGTGCCGCCTTCTAAGACTGTTTGTGATTCCATTGGGTGAAGTTGCAAAACTGGCATCTCTCGTGCTATGCAACAAAGAATGCGATACATAATCGAATATTAACAAGCATATTTCATACAATTGTACGATACTTACGTTCAACTTCAATGATTGCACTAGCTTCGTAGCTTTCTTGTTCATTGCGACTGATTCGACAAGTGTAAATACCTCTATTCGATACTTGTATGTTTGTGATGCGTAGTATATTACCTATTGTTTGAACATTGGACCCGAGAGTGGATTCTCGATTTTTAACCCATCTTATATTTGATTCGTCGCCGTCAGCTCTGCAATGTATCGTTGCGGTTGAGCCTTGAGGTACTTTTTGTCTTTGTGGGTCTATTAAGACCATGGGCATGTCATGCCGAGGACTGATTGATATTGAAGTTGTGGTGCTTTTTTCTGATCCATCGTGCAACGTTACCGTGCAAATATACCAACCAGCATCGCTCAGAGAAGGATTTGAAATAGTTAACACGCCATTACTTTGTGTGGCTGCTGTAGGTAATAGTAAACGGTCTGTCCTACTCCATATTATCTTCTGTACAGGCTGTGACGTATTACAAATTAATCTAACAGTATCCCCACTGTATCCAGACCATTTTGATGGAGAAATAAGAACTATGATGTCTGGTTGATTAGGATCATATTTTGCTGCTGCAAACGAAATTATGAATTATTTGCAACTAGCGTACTAATTATAAATTTTATAATATTTACTAATTATATATAACCAAAATGGTTCATTTTCTACCAGGGTACCATAGTTTGTTTCTAATAATTTCTCTTTGACCTTTACTCAAAGCATTTCCAAGTTAAAATTGATATTATTAGTAATTCTAAATATTGTCAAGTGTTAAATTCAAACGTTAAATAATCAGCATAGCGCAATCTTATAGTAAAACACATTTTATACAGGAAAAAATGGCTAGATCTGTATTGAGACGAAGAGTCCATTTACTTTAGGTGATACGGCAAAATAATGTAAAATATTTCCCTAACTTGTTAAACTCATTGAACTTATCTGCGCGCGAACTGGCAAGAAACATATATCTATCGACACCGACAAAAAGTGAAAATACCTTGGTAGGGGATTGCCTATAAGTAATGCGGTGTCTAGAATAGCTTATAACGGAGTCCAGGCAGTACGCAACGTACTTCTTGGTGCGAAAATGTTCAAATCACATATACGTGGTGTCCATGTTCACGGGGTCAAGGTAGTGCGCTCCGTAACATTTATTGTTTGAGTTTAAAAACTGATTCTAGACACCAAAAGTTGTGGGAAGCACTAGCGATCAGAATCAGTTTCTATTCTTAAACCTCGACACGTCATCGGCGACCCTATGCACTTGTACACTAAGGTGGGCCGGAAAAAAGATTTTTAATCTAGCCTTTTCCCTGAGCGATTTTCTGTTTCTACACATGAAATAAGAAGTTTCTTGCAAGGAAGGGTATTTTAAATCATAATTTTTGTTAAGCTTGAAAGGTTATTTTGAATGACTTCTTCAGTTCGACTTATATTCACTATAAAATAACTTGAGATCACTTGTAATTAATGCTTGTCATTTTTTACTCCAAGTATATATCAAAAACAATGTACTTATCTATTACCAAGCCTTAAGAATTTTTTTCGCGCTAAGATATAGACTTATTTGTGCCAAATCCTACCCATTTTTCACTTATTTACCGAAAAAATTATTGAAAATGCTATCGTAAAAATCAGTTTTCGCCCCATAATGTCACAAACTTTTTTTTACATAAACTATACCTGATTAGCAACCACTCTTTATATTTTCATATTTTAAAAGCGCTAAATCAATCGCAGAATTGAACTATGATTTTATCTATATTTTTGAAATGCTACTCATGTTCAGATTTTTAATATACTAGTCACCTTTTTAATATACTAGACATTTTGCGCGCTTCGCGCGAGCAACTGCTTTTATTTGTATGCTTTTTGGTCATTTCTTAAGTTTTAAGGTTATCATTTTTCAATTTAGAAATATTGTTTCAATTAATATCAACTTAAAATTTATTAATTAATGTAATAATTGTTTTATTATTTATTCAATTTGCTTTTATATCATAAATAACTTTGTAAAAATTAAATCTATTTTAATTAGTAAATACTTTTGTATTTTCGCGCCCTTTTAAAAGCAGCCAATCAAATCTTGTTTTAGTCGGCTTCACTTTTCTCGTATCTCTTTTTTAAAAAGGGATTGTATTTTCTCGCTCTTTTAAAAACAGCCTATATATATATATATATATATATATAGCATATATATATATATATATATATATATATGCTCATTGTAAAAATTGTACAACTCTGTACAGATAGGTTTAATGTTGAATACAAAATTATTTAATTGAGGACAATTACAATAACCATATTCTTTTTTGCACGTTTCATCCATGGTTTTGTACCTTCTGAAGGCTTTATTAAAACAAATATATGAAATCATTACGTGTGCATTATAAAAAGAGATCATAGTTTTTTTAATATTTACCATTCACTAATAAAACTGGAAGTTACATATTTAATGTTAAAAGATAATTGTCATAAGTTAACGAAACCACATGTCACATATCTTACAAGTATATAAACTAAATGTGTATGTCAGTAGCCGAGCTATAACGGAAACATACGAACATCACACACCCATAATAATTAAACTAAATAATGTACTCGTCCCACTTCAAAATTATTACATAAAATATTTGAATAAAGGTTCCTGGATATAATATTTATTAATAGGCGAAATGTGTTAAGTATAGATAACTCCTAGTATGAACTGGAGGGAGGGGGTACCCCCCTGCTCGCTTTGCTCGCCAACCCCCTAATTTCAATTTTCGTTTTTAATTGTATAATTTTATAATTTTCAAATTTTCTCATTACAATTTTGATTGTTCATTCCAAAATGATACATTTTTTAATTGAGCTCGCTTCGCTCGTCGACCCCCAATTTTAAAATAGGTAGTAATTATAAGTTAAAATATTTCTACTTCAGTTCTAATTTTAATTGTATTCGATATTCGAAAATCTATTATGTTTAAACTCGCAGTGATTACATAATGCATAGCAACCGTATCAACAACATATAACAACAAATTCTTGGCAGCTTTGTATTCACGTCGCGTAAAAAATTTGGTTAAGTTTAAGTTAAATTCGAAGTTTAACTCGCGATTTTTTAATGCTATATGCACAAATAGTTTGGTTATTCCTATAAAACTGAATTCAAAATTAAATCACGAGTTTTTATGTATAAATTATTGTGCGGGATACTAAATCCAGGCTGCGATCATTTGAAAGAGAGAACGAGAGAGAGAAAAAGGAAAAGTGAGATGAAGAGAACCATACTCAACATTGAAAGTTAAGTATTTTCAATCTATAAAATTTTGACATATTAGATAGACAGAATATCCAATAAAATGTCAAAATGTGAAATAGAAAAAAAATCCTTGGAGAAGTTATATATTATAGTATCGATTACGCTAGACATAAAGGTGTTGATGAAACTCATAGTGATGCTAAATTAAAGTATCCAACAGAATATTCAAATTCTCTGAAATCCCCAGGTTTCCCAGTACATAAATTGACTTTTAAAAAAGTACAATAGTCATGCTCATTCGAAATATAAGTATAAATGACGGTCTTTGCAATGGTACCAGATTGAAAATAATTAAACTGTTCAAACATAATATCAAAGCTGAGATTATTACAGGTGATAAAAAGGAAACTACTGCTTTCATTCCAAGAATTATTTTATACACCGGTGATATACATCTTTGCCTTTCGTATTATTCCGTTGACAATTTCCTCTAATTTTGGCTTTTGCCATGACTATACATAAATCGCAAGGACAAAGTTTTGACACAGTTGGTATTTATATTCATAAGCCATTTTTTTCTCACGGTCAGTTGTATGTTGCCCTTTCTAGATGTAAAAATGAAAATCAATTGTTTATTCAAAATGAAACCGATGATACCCACTTATAAAAAATATTGCTTGGTCAGAAGCGTTTAAATAAGTGCAAATGTCTGTTCTCCGATGATAATATCCACTTTAGTAATTGTCAGTTCATAGAAATTTTTTTTTAGTGTACTTAACATCTTTAGATTTGAACACAATGTTATGAGTATGAAAAATATAAGTATGAAAAAATACATGCAAACTTGTTCAAAATTAAGTTTAAACGTTTTTAGATTCATTATTTTTATGCATATTGTGGATATTGTCTTACAAAAATTCGAGATTGCTAAACAAAATCTAACATACTAAGTTTTGTTTTCAAATCCCAATCGGAAGTTTTTATTCATTCAACAAAAAAGGGAATCAGATCCTCTTCAAAAACAAGAAGACTCACATAGGATTTAATACATTTGTAGAATTTGTGATTCGAGATTTAATTTCAAGAAAAATTATTTAGGGCACATAAGGAAGCATGCAGACATTAAGAACATGCCACACTCCTGTTTTATCGACCTACCAAACTAAATTCAATTTCACTTTTTGGCAAAACAGTTGTTCGGAATGAATTTTCCTTTTGGAAATCGCATTCTGAGGGCATAATAATGGGCGTTCAACCATTCTTACGCAATTATTAAAAAAAATTAAATTTATTAATGCAAATTGATTTTTGCTAAGAAGCCGTTGGTCGCGGTTGCCATGTTGGTTACTATGGATAAATCAATAAAAATACCGGTTTCCTCATTTGTATTCAGCAATAAATTTACTTTTTGGCAAACAAATAGCATCACAGCAGTTCTCCGCCCTTTATTAGACCCTCATAATATGTTTCCCAAAAGGAAAATTCATTCTGAGCAGCCGTTTCGCCGAAAAGTGGAATCTAAGTTAGGGTCGATAAAACAGGACTGCGGCATGCCCTTAAAATCTTTCTTTGTCACAAATACTAAATTTATATTGATGTATCTAATTTTTAAAAAAAAAATTATAAAGTAGTATGCTCATATAGGTCCATAGAAAAGCAATATATATAAAACATGATCAAAAAATGTACATACATGTTTTCATATTGGACAAATATGAGAAGGATTTTTTTTTGAAAAAAAGTATATTTTAAATGCAAATTATAAGAGTCTAATAGGTCTACTGGGGATACCACTTTTTTTGTTAATAAACGTTAATAACAAAAATTAAATAAACTTGATACTAAAAAATATTTTACTCTAATAATAAGTCTAATAAACATTAAAGAAAAACACATAATAAATGTGAAAATATAAATGTAAAGAGACTTATATAAAGAGTAATAAATGTTAGTAATGATATTTAAGAAAAACCGATTGTTGATGTTTATTAAAAGCATATTATACAAAAAACGCACCAACAGCATACTCCACTAAATTTACAGTATGTTCATGGCAGTACCCCTTGGGTGGTGTGGAAATCTGTCAGTACTTTCTGAATTGCATATTCAGTAAATTAATAGATAATAATTAATCATAGCATATTATATCCAAATAAGGCATTGGCGAGCGAAGCGAAAAAGAGTAAAATATACATCATGGGCCGCCCAAATAAGGGGAAGTTATAATGAAGGCAAGCCAAAATGAAAGAGAGGCCCAATGAGGGGGCGCCAAAATGAGGGGGAGCTAATAACCAAAAATAAGGGGGAGCCAGAAACAGTAAAATTACGTAAAAATCATTCATTATTAACACAATAACGAATGTTGGGTTAAAAATAACATGAAAAGGCATAATTTTAACCCAATAACCCAAATTGAGGAGGAGCTTATTTCTGAAACGGCGGCGGCGGCGTAGATTGTTTATTAATATAGAGAGATAATGTCATGTATTCAGCTTCCAATAGATAGAGCTACTTTAGGTCAGTTGTTTCGTACATGTTTGTGGTCTAATGAACATACTTATGTACCGTTATTTTAAATTCATTACAGGAAAAGTTAAAAGGAAAATAAGAAAATGTGGATTTCAAAAGTGTAAAGAATTATTTCACTTGTACTTTTTATATTGATGTCGCGAATTAACTATTGCACGAAACATCGAATCGTGAAAATTCCTAATCATGAAGGCTATTTTAGAAACAAATTCACTTAAAAATTTGTTATTTTTGTTGCAGGTAAGTAAATAGTTACAGCCGAATAGTTAAAATTATCCATATACATACTGGGCGCATGTTTTCGAGATCTCGTAAATTTCACTTTTTACTGTAACGCGGATACCTTTTTTTAGTGGCGACTTTGACTGGTACCCGTCCAGTCGTAGAAAATATAATAGAGAACACGTAGAAATTTTGAATTCGAATATTTATTGCGTCGTTTAAAAGTTATGTCCGAAATAGCTAAGGGTATCCGTACTGGGCGCATTTATCTTAAACATTTATTATTTTTTTTTAGAGCCTGCTTGCTAGTTCTAATATACTACAACAAAAATCAGAGTAAATAGGGTACAAAAAACTTTTAATTAAAAATTATTTTTCTATGTAATATATAATTTTGTCAAGTTTTGATATTATTAATATTACGACAAATCATTATAAACAAATGTCTAAGAATGTTTGTAAGTGTGTGTGCTTGTGTGAGCAAATATGTATTTATATATTAATAACTATGTATGTATACAAGATATATTAAAAATCTGAACATAAGTAGAATTTTAAAAATATGGATAAAATCATAGTTCAATTGTACAATTGATTTAGCGCTTTTAAACTATGAAGAGTGGTTGCTAATAACCCTGGTGGAAATAATCAGCTGGGCTGGATCATGCCAAATTATGTCAAACTATGCCAAATCGTGCCAAAACCGTGTACCACACCATATCCCTGATTCCCCGCCCCCCACACCCACCCACCCAATCCCCCCCAAACCGCAAGGCTCGGCACAATGTCGGCAACACGACGACATTTACGCCGCACGCGAGATTGCCAGGTGCCCCGGCTTTTGACCGTCATATGCTCAGCATATGCCCGTCCGAGTGTAGCACGGGTACCGCCAATGTGCCGGCATTTTGCTCCTTCAATTTTTGCGCTCTATTACGCTCTCCTATAGCTGTAAAATCAATGGAATATGCAAATTAGACCGTAATTAAGCTATAGCGCATGTCCTTGTACAAGGTGAAAAAAAAAATAAATAAATAAATAAATAACCAGCGGCAGAACTTGAACCGGAGACCTTCCGATTCGTAGGCTGTCACTTTACCACTGTGCCACGACCACTTCTTACTTTGTGTAGTAAAGTTTATCCTCATGTACTATGAGCAGCCGTACGAGTTAGTTGTTTATTGCAATATACTGTTAAACAATCAGCAGGATATTGCGACACGCGTGCCGGCGGGACTTAGAAAATTTCAGGCCGATGTTCCTTCGCAACTTAACTAACGTTGAATACTCAGCGGATTACATTGTCGAGGCGGTGCAGATTGTTAATGTAGACTATTGTTCATCAATCTGATAATGTTAATTGCCTATTTGCAAGTGTTATTAATTATTATTATATTTTTTCCGGCTTTACGGCAGACTGCTAGTGTACACATATACACGAACTCGGCAGTGATTGCTAATGTTGTTAAACGTGTTGTCGCAATATCCTGCTGATTGTTTAACAGTATATTGCAATAAACAACTAACTTGTACCGCTGCTCATAGTACATGAGGATAAACTTTACTACACAAAATAAGAAGTGTTCGTGGCATAGTGGTAAAGTGACAGTCTACGAATTGGAAGTTCACCGGTTCAAGTCCTGCCGCTGGTCATTTTTTTTCTTTTATTTTTTTTTACCTCGTATAGGGACATGCGCTATAGCTTAATTAGCTTAATTACGGTCTAATTTGCATATTCCATTAATTTTACAGCTATAGAAGAGCGTAATAGAGGGCAAAAACTGAACGAGCAAAATTCCGGCACATTGACGGCACCCGTGCTGCACTCGGACGGCCACATGCTGAGCATATGACGGTCAAAAGCCGGGGCCCCTGGCAATCTCGCGTGCGGCATGAATGTCGTCGTGTTGCCGTCATTGTGCCGAGCCTTGCGGTTTGGGGGGGTACTGGGCACAATGCCGTCATTTCCGTGTCCCGGAGCAGGGGTACCTGGACGTCACGCGTGGCCCATTCCGTGCAGTCTCAATGCCGTCATTCAGCCGACATCATGTTATCGGGGCGGGGCGGGGCAGTTTGGCACAATGTGGCAAATTTTGGCACAATGTGGCACACTATAGCACAATTTCCATTTTCACTAGTGATGGTCTAGTTTATGTAACAAAACAGTGACATTATGGGGCGAAAACTGAATTTTACGGTAGCATTTTCGACGATTTTTTCGGAAAATAAGTGAAAAAACGGGTAAAATTTGGGACAAATAAGTATATCTTAGCGAAAAAAAATTCTTAAGGCTTGGTAATGGATAAATACATTGTTTTTTATATATATACTTGCAGTAAAAAATGACAAGCATTAATTACAAGTGATCTTAAATTATTTTATAGTGAATATAAGTACCCAACTGAAGAAGTCATTTAAGAAAAACCTTTTTTGAGGAAAACTTCTTATTTCATGTGTAGAAACAGAAAATCGCTCAGGGAAAAAGCAAGATTAGAGTTTTTTTTTGTCCACCCATATACTGGACACTATCCATGAGAGATATTGATATCCCCTTATGCACTACCCGAACCCTATCATCGGCGACTCTAGACACCTAGACACTATCCATAATCGATGTTGAGCGATATATCTATTACGGAGAGCACGTTCCTGGACCACGTTATCGGCGAGTTCTACACTTGATTCTCACACCTAGAGGATAAGAAGTACAAAAAACACTTTACAGACGCTATTATTGGCGTTGTTAGAGTATAATAAACAACTTATTATTCCTTACCAATAATCTACCAAGAACACCATACAAAATGCATATGACCACTCATGGGATTTTTACCCAGATATGAAACTCAGAATCTACCGATATTTGAAAAATGTCGTCGATTTCTACTGATGAACCCGGCAATTTTTCTACTAGTGTAAATCTTTTCTTATAACTTTTTTTTCCACTATAACAATACTTAAGACTTCTAAGTATAACTTTTGAAATGTGAAAGATCAGATACTAATGGTTTATACTCGAAAACGTTCCGCGGTGAGCTTATCATCTCTATAAGCACAGTGTTACATGGTACACCAGTATCCCGTAGTTGATTTTCTCGTGGGTTCCTAACGATTCACCCATGTAAATTTTATAAAACTCTACGAATCTCTGTTAAACACTATCGCATCGGTTTCTCATACTTTAAACAATGTAATACTCTTACCCTTAACGTGCAATAATGCTGATTTTTCAGTAGAGCTATTGTCACTTGTAACTATACATTTATATTCAGCAGCGTCAGTACGCGAAACAGATGGTATTCTTAAAATTCCACCACTAAATGTTGCGTTTGAATTCATATTGCCATTAGGTCGAATCCATTCTACTAACGAATTAGGTGATCCGATTGCTTCACATTGAAATTCAGCAGATTCGCCTTCAGTGACTTTCAAATACGGTGGATTTATATTAATTATTGGCGTTACTGCAGAGTCTGAAATAAAATATAGAAAACTTTAGAACAAAATTTTCATAAAAATTCTGAAGGAAGATGGTAGATTGAAAAGTAGCATCTATAAACAGTTTTTTGAAAAGTAGTACCTATAAACAGTTTGATTATATACTATTTCACTTTATTACGAAAAAATGATAACAAAAATATATATTTGTTTATAAAAAAATAAAATGTTTACTTTTTTATTAGAAACTGATTTATATGTAACTATGCTTGTTAAAAGAACCCTTTTACTAATGGATTAAGTTACCCGATCCAATAATTATTGATACTTGTTAATTATTACGTAGTAGGATCTTTATCTGACATAGTTAGATTTGAAAAAGCAATTATTCATATTTGTTCTTATTTAATTAAACGTTTCATTTTTCAAATTACGTTCTAGTTATGAATATTTTCAATCTCTAAACTTTTGCTTCCTCCTAGAGGAAGCTTTGTAATAGTAAAATTTTCAGTTTCGCTAAAACTCCATAGAACCGCATTTGGAGGTGTTTAGAGTTCGAATCATGCGTTTTTAGAAAATGTCCATGCGGATGGATGTATGTGCGTATGTACGTATACCGTTATGATTCTGGAACTACGCGACTGATCGTAATAAAATTTGACATGCATATGTTTTCTGATTCTGAATTCAGTAAAAATTTTTTTTATAATTCTGACCTATGGCCGTATTATAGCCATTTTTCGATTTTTGAAAAAATATTTTTGCTTTTTTTTATGATATGATTTATACAATATATTCAACAATAGTGTATCTAAAAAAGCATAAAATTGCTTACTTTTTCCCGCAAGTTCTTCCAGATTGACTGTTCCGTTCATTTTTTATGATAAAAAAGGTGATTTAAAAAAATTTAATATCCCCAAAACTAAACTGTTAAACGTTTTGAAAAAATGTATGACAATAAGAAACGATAATATCTATTTGCTGTGCAAATTTTAAACCATTTTGATAACTAGTTTTCGAGCTAAAAATTGAAAACTGAAAAATATGGGTTTTCTATGTCGTACGATTACGGGAGTAGAAAGGCTTTATTTATTTATTTATTTATTTATTTATTTATTACAACCACATACATATGCCTATAAGGCATATCCTATAGAGGTAAACAAAGTTACCTATACATAGGGGTGGTACATAAAACAGAACTTAAAAACTAAAACTATAAACTAAGTAGAAATTCAATACATTTTTGGTTTTGAATAACTTCGATATATCTCCACGCAAAAATATTCAGTAACATTAGATAAAGAATTTTCTTAGAATTTTACAACGTGTAATTTTCCCTTATAAACCCTTTTAGTTTTTCCTTAATTGTGACTTTACTATACGTTAATGTTTTGAGATCACTAGTCAATCCATTAAATACCTTAATAGCCTCGAAATAGCTATTTTTCTTACTTATAGTTTTTTCAATTTTTGGGAGTGGTATAATCTTATTTCTAGTATTGCTCTTGCTTGACAAATACTTCTCTCTCAAATTAATATAATGAAAAGAAACAGCCTCCAATTTGAAAAGTTGCCTTATCGTGAGGGGGATTTTTTGCGTTACGAAAATATTCTTATTTATAATCTTTAGTAATTTCTTTTGTATACCTTGGATTAAGTTTATACAATTATTATACGCTCCTCCCCAGGCTATTATGCCATAATTGACCAAACTTTGAAAGAAAGCGTAATAAATCATCATTAAAGATTTGCTATCCATAGTATTTTTAATTTTCGCAAAAATGAAAATTAGATATCTTGTTTTGTTGACAATGTAATTCGCATATTTCTCCCATTTCATGTTAAAGTCAAAAATTAATCCTAGATATTTATGGCTTTCTACTCTTTTTATTATGTTATCACCTATGGTAATATGTAATGTGTCGGGGACACTGTCACAGTAGCTGCCATACGTTATATACACAGTTTTACTAATATTTAAAGATAGTTTATTTAAGGTTAACCATTTCGCTACTTTATTAAGATATTCATTCATCTTGTCCTGAGCAGATGACCACGTATTATCACTAGCTATGATAACAGTGTCATCAGCATAAGACATAATAGTATCATTTTGCATATCTCTCAATAGATCATTCACATAAAATATGAAAAATAAAGGCCCCACAAGGGATATATCTTATACACCAATGGGTATATCTTTGTAATTACTTTTGCAGTTTTGGATTTTAACACATTGTTTTCTATCTGAGAGATAGCTAGTTATCAGATTTAGTACACTACCTCTGATTCCGTATCTATCTAGTTTATCTAGTAAGATTTTGTGGTCTACTGTGTCAAAAGCCTTTGCTAAATCTAGGAAGGTGGTGATAATAGGAATGCTTTTGTCTAGACTGTTATAGATAATATTTGATATATAGTTTAAAGCGTCAATGGTTCCTCTATTTTTTACAAACCCAAATTGTTTATCAGAAATTATTTCGCATTCAGTTAAAAAACTATACAATCTATTGTACATTATTTTTTCAAAAATTTTTGCTATATTTGATATCAGGGAGATTGGTCTGTAATTTGACATACACGACCTATCCCCAGCCTTATATATAGGAACTATGTCTGCACACTTTAGGGCATCTGGCCAGATGGATTGTTGAACACATAGATTAAAGATGTGTTCCAATGGTTTTGCTATATGATTTGCTAACGTTTTTATCGTTTTTGCATTTATATTATCAGCACCTCCAGCTTTTTTTTCAATGAATCTATACATTTTATAATTTCAAAATTATCTGTTGGATAGATAAAAATTGATTTGTTATTTCTTTCTGGCAGTTTTAATTGTTCATCATGCAAATTAGAAATTTTGTTACTTAAATCGGAGCCTACTTTACAAAAATAGTCATTCATTATGTTTGCTATAGTACCCTTATCTTCAATTTTTTGTTCATTTACAACTAAATAGTCAATTGACTTGTTTTGCTGGATTTTTTTGCCAAGCTTAGTATTAATAATGTTCCATAGCTGTCTTGGGTTGTCTATATTGCGTTTTATTTCATTGTTTTCGAATTTGTATTTTGCATCTTTTATGACTCTATTTAAAATTTTTTCATAATCTTTATATTCATTTTTTAGTACTTGATTCGTTGGGTTTTTTTCCATACTTTATACAAATGTTCTTTTATATTACACGACACCTGTATTGCATTGGTTATCCAATTTTTCCTAGGTGATGAGGTACTATTTTTCTTATTTACTTTTTTACTGCACGTGGCTTTGTCAACATAGCTATGGATCATTTTTATTAATTCGTTTAAAGCTTCGTTGGAGTCTTGTATTGCCAGCAAAGATTGCCAGTCAATTCTTTTAGCGAAGTTTTTTAGTCTACCATAATTCACGTATGTGATATCGTTTTCGCTTACATTTTTAAATTTAAGTTGGTCCATGGTTATGAACAACGGGCAGTGATCATTAAAAGGTGTGTTTAATTTAAAAGATTCTAGTATAATATTTTTAGTCTTAGCAAAACAGTTATCAATACACGTGCCCTTATCCTGATTTAGAGAAGGACGTGTAATTCCTTGAAAGTATGGTAAATATTCATGTTCGAGAAAATTATTTAAGTATTCCTGCATAATAGTTTTTTTGCTTATTTCTTTGTTTTCAACATAGTTTTCCAATATATCAATATTAAAGTCTCCAAAAATGCAGTGGTTTTTAAGATTTCTATGCCTTGACAAAAACGAACGTAGGCTATTTACGAATTTATTCTTAGGTAAGTCATGGCACCTATACATGGCAGAGATTTTTATTGACTCCCCGGACATAAATTTAATATCAGAACTTACAACGCTCAATCTATGAACCTTTTCTATTGTAGTGTTATGATATATATTATTTTTAATATACATAATGACGCCATCTGCTTTATTAATTTGACTTTCATTATAATAGCTTTGATAGCCATGTAGTTGATAGTATTGAGGATATTGCAAGTTCCAGGTCTCCGTACAAATAATAACAATAGGTTTTTTCGTTAAACGCTCAATAAAGATTTCCAATTTTTCGAAATTAGCATTCATACTTCTTATATTAACGCACAACACTAAATTCTTTGCTTTCATTGTGGCTTCATTGAGTTTTTTAATATCTTCTATGTCACGTTTAGACTTGCTTACATCTTCTTCAAAATTAAGATCTTGGTCCATGATCACTTCCTGTTTCTTAATCTATCTGCTATATTCGTATTAAGTGTCTGCAGTGATGGTGAAGATATTCCCGACGCTCTAGTTATCATTTGCTTTTCAGAAATTATTCCTACTGTGCCGATGTATCTCGGTAATGATGGTTGGATAGTATAATCGGTAAAATCTATATACTTCCTTATCTTGGCCTGCAATATTTGACACTCGTGGCTATCTGTTGCCACGTGTTCTACTTTGAAATCTGTCTTATACTTGTTGTTACTAAAAATACAATTTCGACATTTTATTCTGGTTGAATCACACTCCCTGGTTTTATGATTTCCAGCACATTTTAAACAAGTGGGATTGTTTTTGCACTTCATGCCATTATGTCCAAACCTGCCGCAATTAAAGCATGGTTTGACATTTCAATAGTCGTACACTTTACAGTTTTGATGTCCAACATAGAGTCTGTTGTTGTTCTCTCTCATTTGTTGATATAATTCTGCAGGCATTTCCAAGATCACTGTCTGCAATTCAGTTTTATTGTTCTTATACACATTTAAAACAACACATTTTTTCTTTGAGTTTCTGAAATTCCTCTCATTGGTGTCCTTTTCTAGCTTGTTACTATCCATGTTTTCAAAATTGTCAATTCCAACGACTTTAACTTTAGAGTTAAGTACTTGTTCTGTACCTATTTCACACACTTCAGATAATTTTGCCTTTAACAAATCATGAGCTTTATTGACACTATCTTCATTTAGACAGTTTATAATTAATTCATCTTTTTTCTTTACTATTCTATTGGTTTGTATTGTTTTGTCCTTAATTAAATAGTGCGACACAAGTTGATTCATGTTTTCACTTGATATTTCTTCTGGCTTTCTTTTTACTATAATCTTGGGAACACGTTTTGGTTTATTGTAGGTTTTAGCATAAGATATAGCATCTGTAAAAGTTTTACTTTTAACAGCCGACAAATCTCTTTTTTGTTTATCTAGCTTATCACTTAATAATTTCTTTTTATCTTTAAGTTCTTTATTTAATTCTCTCAAAAGTGCATTTTCACGTTGCAGATTATCATCCAGAGTTTCATTTTCATCATCACATAGGCTATTTTGGAGTTCTTTAAGTACTTGATTTCTTATCTCATTTTTTTCAACTGATCTAATTTGTGCAATTATTAATTTCGCATCATTACTCAGCGTTTTAGAGTTCACTTTTGAGGTTATGTTTAGATCCTCATGATCCGGACAGATTCCCAGAACTGCACTTAGTCTAATGGCTTTGTTTAATTTTATAAAATCACTTGTATGGTACACACTTTCACAAATGATACACACAATATTTCTAACAATTTGCGTGGGATGACATTTAAGATATACTTCTGTCTCGCCACGAGACGAGCATTCGCTCGCGGCGGACATCTTGAGGTGATTTATTTAAGTTAACATTTTGTGGAGATAACGATCTTTTGATCACCTCGTCTAGGTTACTTTTGCAGCTTATGAAACCATTTAGTTTAAAAGATATGAGGATTCAAATTCTTTGTCTCTCACTCTGTATAGCCTGTGTAACTGAAAATTATTATTTTCATTTTCGTTAAACCGTCTAACCCGTTAACTAAAGTTCAGAATTTTTTGAAAATTCATGATTTTATGAGGTTATGAGGACTCTATGGTATTTAAAATATTGAGGTTTACATTCTTTCATGAAAATTATATGATTTGATATTGTGACGGGAGCTCCTTCAGTAAAATAATTGAGATTGAAAGTATTTTAAAAATTATTAATATACTGTATATTTGAACAATATTATATCTATTGGAATTATAAATTTTGTTGGAGGAAGCTACGTGCCAAAGAATTGGCAGCGGTTTTTTTTCTTTCTTAATGAGTCATTGGCTCCAAGTCATGTACTCAAAGTCTCTAAACTTCTTGGAAGTTAGAAGTTGTAATGCAACACTAGCGGCCACTAAGAGAAGTAAAAAAACATGGCGTCAACAAGGTCTGTTTGCATTAGTAGTACATGGGAACGCAGTATGTTTAATTAATATTTAAGTAATAATTATTGAAAATATGAATTCAATTAATCTAATTCTAGATTCAAAACATGTTAACTATTATCTACGGAAAAATAGATTTTTAATATAACTAGCAAAGTCCAGTGCGCTCAGTTATGTTGCCCAGTTCGTTACTTGACCTCGAAAACTTTACTTAAAATTCTTCAATCCTAAAAAAGTGATACGGGAAAATTAAAGCCGCTGAAAATGCTAAATTCAAATTTATGATTCAGAATGATTTGAAAATAATGATTTTATTGTTATAATTGAAATTACATTTTAAATTTTGGCGCCATTTAACACAGATGTCGCTTCATAACCAATAAACCCTGGCAACAAATCAGAATCACGTATTAAATGCTTAACAATAAATGCTTCAAAACATAAGCCATTACTTTTTTCAGAGGGGAATACAAAATGCACAATATTATTTTTTGGAAAAACTAAGTTTAACTATAAGAGTGCTCCACACCTCAATTGACCCACCACCTAACGGAGAAAATGTTTTATGTTTATTATAATCAATTGACTAACTTTATCACCGTAAATCTTTCAGCACTTGCAATAAATATTAAGAGTGGTCCACCTTTATGCTGGAAGTTTGAATTTTTAGCAGTGCCTTCACGTTACACCTCAAGGATCCTTAATTATTTACAGGCTTAACAGTCAAAAAGTGAGTGTAAGTAAGTTCTTCCGTTTCAGCAAGTGTAGTAGGTATCAAAGAATATTACAAAATTTAGTTTCTTAGATAAAATTTTAAATTAACATTTTATTTCGTAGGACAAATTTTAAGAAGCAGTAGCCATTTTGCAAACTACAATTTGACTTTTTACGACGAAATACGTCGTTATTATTTAATACTCTACTCAGATGCCATAAAGTACTCTAGACCAACTCAGAAAAAAGTTCCTAAAATATCCTTAAGAAAAAACAACAACAATATAGATGTCATGAAGTCAGTTATTGAATGTCTTACATCTGAAAAAAAAAACACCCAAACAAAAAACATTTACGTCAATGAAAACGAAGAAGTCATTATAATCTTATCAGTCTTAATGATAATAGTGCGATATTGATATAGACAGTACTAAAAGAAAAACTAGCGGACCAATGTAACGTCATGAAAAATGAACTCAACAATCCGAAAATCAAGATAGTAGGTATAGATAATTACTCAAACATGGAAATCAAGGATATTGAAAAGGACATCAACGAAAGGAACTTCAGTAGTTTTGAAAAGAGAGGACAAGTTTTACACATGTATAAGAATAATCATAACAGCCTGAGTACGGTCCTAATGGAAGTCCCAGCTGAGATCTACAAGCATATAAGAGAAAATAAACGTTTGCCTATGTTTCAAGTGCGGTAGATTTGGACACAATGTCAGGAAATGCCAAAATGAGATTCT
Source organism: Nasonia oneida (assembly GCA_037356405.1). NCBI lineage: Eukaryota > Metazoa > Arthropoda > Insecta > Hymenoptera > Pteromalidae > Nasonia > Nasonia oneida. The sequence goes on from JAZHPH010000079.1 coordinate 70,050, forward strand.
GTCTTTGAAATGTTCTGGAAAGCATAATACGAGTAATTGTGATAAAGATTATGCTAAGTGCATTAACTGTCACTATAGTAACACAAAATACAAGTCAAAGTTAGACACAAAATATCATACTTATGACTCAAACTCGTGCAGCATCTTGAGAAAGAAAATTGATAGATATATGGACTTTATCGATTACCCGATAAAACCTACTCTACCTGCAACTGAAACGATGTACCACAGCATGGAATTAGCAAACAGTCGTAAAGTACCCACTGAGGCTAATAATGCCGTAACTAGTGAACAACAGGAAAATGACACTACACGTAACAAAACAAAGCCAGAAACTGAACACAACCGAAGACCACTCACAAGACGTAATCTACAAATTCCACTGAACCATCTAAAGCCGCAATCCTCTGCATCGTTACCAGTCAGCAAGAGTGATAAAAACAAGATCAAGAAATAGGTAAAAATCAATATTTTTGATTATTTGGATAGGTTTCAAAATGAATCGATGCAAAAAGAAAGAACATGCGGTAATATTGAAAATTTTAACAAAGCTATAAACAATAAGAAAGACTTAATCATGCATGTAAACATTCGAAGTATGAATGCACATTTCGATAAAATAAAAATCTTAATAAAAAGTTTAGCTATCAAACTAGCGATTGTGATATGTTCAGAAGCTTTTGAGCAAGTTAATTATAATTTGTATCAACTGAATGGTTCAGATTGTAATTATAAAACTTATTATAACGAAAGTAGGATAAACAGGAATGATGGAGTCTTTGTTTTTGTTAATAGCAAATCTAGGATAACCTTAAATGATAAAAGCGGTCTTGAAATATTAGCCTTATATAGGTGACATGGGATACCGAAAACGGAGTTTATACGAGATCTTAATAAGTACTTAATTTATAAGAAAAATGTAAAGAATCACTTAGTCATAGGTGATTTTAATATTGACCTGCTAGACTGTGATGACTATAGTCAAGATTTTCTATGTAATTTACTTGATATGGGATTTATTCCGGGTTTTGTTGGTATTACAAAGCCAGCTATCGGTAGAGTTAAAGGATCGTGTATCGGTAAGACAACATTTTCATTAAATCTCATAACATTAACACAGCCTCATACAAGCTTAAGCATGATTTAACGGATCATTACCCGATTATCATTGCAGTAAATAAGCTGAAGACAGTAACTAAAGAACCGCATGTTTTCTTAAACTACACAAACTAATAAATAATGATAATTCTAGAAACTGGGATGAAATTAGGTCGATACCTGAACCAAATTTGGCTGTAGATAAATTGTTAAGTTTGATCAACCTATGCATAGAATTGTCAAAAACAACAAATAAGGATAAAAGACAAAATGGGAGCAGAAACTGAATTACAGACGCAATAATAAGATCATGTGAAACCAAAGAACTTTTGTATAATATATGGCAACTAGATGTGCAGAATCAACAGCTGAAAATACGGTATAAAACCTATGCTAAAATCTTGGATAAGGTAATTACCGATGCCAAAATGGAATATGAATTAAACCTAGTCCAAAATAATTCCAATAACCCAATAAAAAACTATGGAAAATAATAAATACAAAAATCGGGAAAGTTAAAAAATCTAATGATGCCATAAATTACACAAAAGTTAATGATAAGAGAATTACAGACAAAATCGAAATAGCACAAAATATGAATACTTTCTTTCGCGAAATTGGGAGAAAACTAAGTACAAATATCACGAATCCTGTAAACGCAGAACTTAGGCTGAGTGACATGAACCCTATGTCGATTTTCTTAAAGCCAACCAGTATGCCAGAAATAATAAGTATAATCAATATGCTAAAACTGAAAAATGGGGGAGTTGATAAGATAAATGCCAAGACTTTAAAACTGCTATGTAATCATATAGCAGGTCCTCTGACCCATATTTTCAATAAATGTATTGAAAAAGCGGTATGGCCTGATGCTCTAAAGAGTGCCAAAGTATAGTGCCGATTTATAAATCAGGCGAGAAACATAACATCACGAATTATCGACCTATCTCTCTCATATCCAATGTTGCAAAAATTCTTGAGCAAATTATGTATAATAGAATTAATGATTTTGTAGAAAAGTGCAATATAATTTTCAAGCAACAATTTGGTTTTATGAGAGGGATTGGTACGAAGGATGCTTTGAACTACTTAACCAATGTATTATATAATAATATTGATAAGAGACGATAATAACCTTTCTTGACCTGGCGAAAGCTTTTAATGCTGTTGACCACAGTATACTACTTGCCAAACTATATTGTATTAGAATCAGGGGTCAAGCGTTGGATCTCCTTTCCAGTTGCCTAAATGACAGATATCAAGTAGTCAAAATAGACGGTAATGAAAGTGATAGAATTTATCTACTTTTTATCCTGTATATAAATGATATCTTGAAGGAGGTCCTCCCTAAGTCCATAATTTCTTATGCAGATGATACTGCTATTATAGCTACAGGTAATGACTGGATAGAAGCCCAAGTTACCATGAACAATTTTTTAAGTGTTATTGCCGAGTGGCTGGCAGTAAACAAGTTGTCCTTAAATGTAGAAAAAACAGTGTGCATGACTTTTGGAAGTATTATTGGAAACGTACCAGCTCAGATAAATGTCAAAATTCTTGATAAAAGTATAAATAAGGTTGAAAACTTTAAATATTTAGGTGTTGTTTTTGATAGTAATCTAAAGTGGGATAACCACATGCAATATATAATTGGAAAAACTAAATACCTAGTATATATTTTTTATAAAATCTCTAAATCAATGCCAATAGAGACACTCAGAATAATATACTACGCATTTTTTCATAGCATTATAACCTATGGCATCATCGCTTGGGGCGGTGCATATAGAAATAGTCGAAACCAAGTTCAAAAACTACAAAACAAAATTTTAAAAATCATCAATAAAAATAACTTTTTATTACAAGACAATCCATTAAATATAGGACAACTATTTGCTTTCGAAGCTCTAAAACTACACTACCATGATCTCAAAGAAATAATTTTAGCGTCAGATAGTGTTACTAAGAATATAAGTATTATTATAACAAAAACAAATAAGAGAATTAGCAATAAGGACAGCTATATGAAAGCAATTAATGTATGTAATGCGCTTTCTAATCGACTAAAAGTATTAAATATGAATGAATACTCTCAAAAGAAAGTCATAAAAGACTGGATACAACCCAACTGTTAAACAAAACAAAAAAAATTCTTTATGCAATACACGCAAAATTGTTATTAGATACTAATCTAAATGTATATATCTTAGTTTTAAATTAAAATTTTAAGTTTTGTTTATATTTTTCTATTTCTTCGTTGTAACCAGACTACAAACAGGTAATTTCATTTACCTCTGCAGGTTTCCAGGTATGAAATACATACCTTGTAAATTTCTTCTGGTAATAATAAAAATTTTAATCGCTTAATTTTTTTTCAAACCTTCCTTAATACTTATTGCAAGCGCTGAAACTCGATTTACAGTGATAAAGTTAATCAATTAATTATAATAAACAAAAAAGGTTTTCTCCGTTAGGTGGTGGGTCACTTGAGGTGTGGAGCACTCTTAAGGAGGTTCTACCAGTACTGATCTTGTCAAAATGTATGACTTTTTTATTTAAGAGTAATGATTATTCAGGTGTAACGTAGGGGCGCTGCTAAAGATTAAAACTTCCAGTTACACAAAATAATTATTATACATACCATTTATACAATTGTATTTATCCTAATTATTTATGAACAGTTCCATACGGACGCAGATTTGACAAATTTTTTTAGGTTAAATATATGATTTTTATATTTAATGAACTTCTACTATATGTCAGAGCCTCTGCAAAATATTTTTGAGGAATGAATAATGTTTCTTATGTCTTTATTTACAACTACGATAAATTTAACCTATATACTCTGTAGTCTTCTGAACATTTATATGGACGTTTCTGAGATATATACCAACCTGTATACGAAATTTCAATAATATCTCATTTTTTATTTTATTAGCGGTAGGCGGTAGAACCTCTTTAATGCATATAGAAAAAAAACATTAACTTGACATTTTTATATTTAAAAATTTCACTACTTTTATTAGTCTTCGTTCTTGCCAAGGTTTTTACTATTATTAAAAGTCTTTTCAGAGAAATTCAAATTAACATTAACAATTTTACAATTCTATTCACGCGCTTTCTAATTAATAAATCCAAATGTATTTAAACAATTGTAGAAATATCTAAAAGCAACCCGTCCATGTAGGTGCCTAATAAATAAATAAATAAATAAATAAATAAAAGAACATAACAGCAATAATTGATTAAATAAACAATAAAGAAAGAAATAATAAAAAAAAATAAAAGAATCATTTATCGAAAAATGAATTTTGATCTTGACCTAAAAATGGATTATTTTCAGTATAATACCGCTAAACATATCTGCATTTGCAAGTAAGTATTTTTATGCTCTATAGAAACATATTTTCCTACACACATATATTCAACACGAATATTCTACTACACTGCAACACTCTACACAAGCGTATAACCTATTGTCGTAACAATGGCACAACAATAAGTTATGTAGAGTTTTGTTGCAGTGTAATAAAATGATAAAAAAACAAATATAGGGAATATTCATGTACAAAACATCTCTGTAGGAAAGTAAATTTGTGTAATTTTTGTGTACAGTATGTTCGGAGTCGACTAAAACGTATATATTTACTAGAAAATAAAATTTTATAATATAAGCATAATCTGGCTTAGTTTATATTAAAAATAAAGTATAGTAGAGAAAGTTATTTATTTGAAAAGCATTTGTTTACACGAAAAATAATATCGAATTTAGTTCTACCTGCAGTTAAATTATCCTTTAATTCATGTTCGAAATTTTCATTAAACGATAATATTCTCAGATTTTTTTCGTATTATTTCAAAAATGTATCATAAAAATTAGAGATCTTCTTTTAAACATTTACATCTGGATTTAGCCCTTCTTTACTCTGTTAATACGATGTATGTACTCTCTTAAACAAAATCAGTGAATTTTCCACTAATTTATGTAGTAAATCTTTTTATAACAAGTGCATAAAAAAGACCATTTTCGGCGCCTATAAAGTAGACCGAAAATGGGGTTTTCCGAGCGTCAGACAAAATGTAGAGCAAGAGTCCCTGGTCATAATACATGTATAAATTAATCCATTTTCGCTCCTCTCGATCTATTTTTTTTCATCTCCTTACTAAAGCTTTAAATCGTTAAAAACGTTTGAAACAATTTACAAAATTTTCCAAATTTTCCAATTTTCCAAAATTGTCAAAATTTTTATATATATATATATATATATATATATATATATATATATATATATATGTGTGTATATATATATATATATATATATGCATCTATACACGCACACCGTAGTGGACGACTCGAAAAACTCTATTCTCGATCTATTTCATAGGCGACAAAAATGGTCTTCCTATAAGGAACTTATTATAAAAAGTACGGTGAACAACGAGGGTTGAATACGCTTTTCCAGACTCGGATGATGTTTGAGCACTCGTGTCCGTCTCGGGCGCCTACGACGCCCTCGACTACCACCGAACATCATCCTCACTTGGAAAAGCCCATTTTCGCCCCTTGTTGTACAATGTACTATTAACTCGTAAAATAGTGAAATATTTACTGTTAGAATAATGAAAAGGAATTTCTTTATCCAGTGAATAGTCATTATTCGAAAAGTGAATAATTCACTATTTTAGAATTTCATTCATTTATCCAGTGAGTAGTCACTATTTGAACTTTAAGACTAATTTATTAAAACAGTAAGTTTCTTTTCACTACATTATCTAGTGAATACTCACCATTTCCTAGTGATATACTTTTGACTCGTTAAATGATAAATATTCAATGTGAAATACTAACTTTTCTCTGATTATTTTATGAGAGTACATTGACTCAAAAGCTTAAACAAGGACACGCATTTAAAAAAGTGTTTTTTGGTAAAACTATTATTATAAATACTTACATATTATTGGGATTACTGACTGAGGAAATGCTGCATGCAAGTATTTCATAAGTTTTGTTAAGTGTTAGTATATAATACATATATGTATAAATAGTATTATTATTAAATTTTGCAATATTATAACTCTTTTAAATTCAACATACCTCCAACGTGAAGAGTAATTTTTTCTCTAACAACATGGACGCCATCAGTGAGAATGCAAATATAATTTCCACTGTCAGAAACTCTTACTTCTTTTATGATTAATACGCCATCCGAATCGTCAACGTGCCTCCCAGGAATTAGATACCCTCCCTCCTTTTCCCACTTTACGTCAATCCGTTTCTAAAAAAAAAAAAAAAAAACAGGAAAAGCTAATTTAACTGTTCATAAATAAAAGTTGCATTAAAAGTTTCAACTTTTGAAAAACTTACATTATTTAATGATTTGCCAGCGCAATGATATTGAACATTATCACCAATCTTTACAATTTGAATTTTTGGTTCTTTAATTGTTGCAACGATTGGTATCGTTGGATCGGGTTCGATGGCTGTCCAAGTCGGAACTGACGTAGTAGGAGACTGAGTATTATCCACTGTAAAATTTAATTTATGCAATCACTTGTATGTTTTCGTTGCGGTCATGCAAATTTAATTTTTATGGTAATAAAGCTACGTTAACAGCTACCTGGATCTTGGCAGGAACGACCAGTGTATTGAGGGAGACAATTACATTTTAGTTGACCCGACCAATCTAACTCACAACTCTGTTCATTTCCACTACATAAACAAGGATTGCATGATCCTAATATACTAACAGTTTGGTCGTTAACATTTCTATAATATCCTGGAGCACATGTTTCACATGAAGTTCCAGCGTACCCAGCGGGACATCTGCAAGCCTCAACTTGGTCGGCGCGAGGAGTTCCAGCCATTTCTACAGCAGTATCCAGACTAACATCGCTTATGTACGTAGCCATCATTTCATCACAATATGATGCTCTGACTAAAATTGCATCCACATTCGCAAGAACTCTCAATAAATCTGATCGAGTTGCAACTCGGAGACCACTAGAGGAAATGTGCCGCCATTCAGTTTCTTTTAGCGGAACTGCATACTTCTACATAATAACATAATATTGTCTATAATTGATAAAAATAATTTATACGTCAATAAAAACTATAGTACTTAAAATTCATGAAACTCACCAAACTTGAGCCTGGATTAAATTTTTTTGGATTTGTCCAATAAAGAGTTAATCCGTTTCCAATTATAATAATGTCTTGATCTGGACGACAATTTGAGTTTGGGCGGGCTTCGATATGTTGAGTCAGTTTTAAGTAACCACCATAACTTTTAATTTTGTTTCCTGTAAATGCACTTGGCAAGGACCAGAATAATCTCATGTTACGATCACTAGAATAGTGGTAACCGATTTCATTTACAGGTACATTCAGTTCAAATCCATTACTTATGACTATGCGTCGAGACCTAATTCATAATATCAATGCTTATTATAAATTAACAAAACCGGTAAAAATGCAATCTCAAAAATTTTTACTTACGAATCAGTAAGCGTGAATCCATGATTATCGTCCAATAAAAGCGATGGTATTTCTTGGATATATAAAGAACTTTCATGACATTGATTGGTTACGCCACTGCAGAAACATTCATTACAGCCATCTGGATTATTCTTTGATAACCCAAAGGTTGAGGGCCGACAACGGTTACATTCCGGCCCTTCGACATTTTTTTTACAATAACACTGATCATTACTGCAGATACTAGATGAAGATCCAAGTGGATTGCAATGGCATGGAATGATGGAACCACTTTTGACTCGACAATCATAAGGAGTACCACGAGTGGCATCGCCTTCATACCCAGATTCACAAATTTCACAATTGTCACCCGTTGTATGATCGGCACAATTCTGGAATGTATAAAAGTCAAATCAATAACAAAGTTATACTAAGTTTAGCGTTATTTTATCATTTTTTTAAATACTTACCTCACATATACCGGTTTCCGGGTCGCATTGGTGAGAATGACTGTTGCATTTACATGGTTCACATATACCAAGGTACAAGCCTTCTTCTGCTCTGGTATAACCAACAGCGCAGTCTTCACAAGAAAGGCCTTGATAGCCAGGTGGACAGCTGCACTTTTCAACTTCAATGGCACGCTGTTTTCCAGTATTATATTCTTCCGCAATGTCCAGAGACACAGATGATAATCTAACCAATTAAAAACAAATTTTTGACGTAATAGAATTTTATCGAAAAATAATTAAGCCTATATTTAAAAAAAACAAGCCTTACGCAGCTTCGTAAGTATGTGTTGTGTAAGTTGCTTTGATCCGAATCGCCTTCACGTCCGCAAGAGCCATCAAAAGATGCTCTCTATCGGCTTTAGTCCCATCAGATCTTTGCCAGTATTGTTCTAATAAGGGAACTATAAATGTCTTAGGAGTGTTTGGTTCTGGAAATTCTTTTGAATAATATAGAAGAGTAATATCATTTGACTAAAAAATAAAAAAATATTAAATTAATTATTGAATAATATTATTACAAAAATATAGTTTAGAAAACTTACGCTTATTAATTCAACGTCTGCTGCACTATTTCTTGACGTTAATCCGCCCGGAGAAGGAACATATCTTACGACATATTTCAAGTTACCTCCGTATGCTGAGATTCGATTACCCAAAAACAAACTCGGTACTAACCAATAATAGACATTACCAGCACCTCGGTCAGGGAAGTCATTAAACACGATTTCTCGGCTCTTAGGTTTTAAATTAATACCAGACGTAATGATTTTGCTATCTTGAACGTTAGAACCAACAAGACTAAATTCTCGTATTGAATTAGTAAACGAAACACGAATCTATAATTAATATTTTTTACATAAATTATCAAAATTAAATTTGTATAACAAAATGAAAGAAGACACGCTGAAAGAACATACTTCACTTCTATACCAGTTGGATGATACACAAGTACTGGTGGTACCCATGCAGAAGCAGCGTATACATCCAAATTGATTTATAGATGCTAAGCTAAATGTATTAGCTTTACACTGATTGCAAGTTGGTCCTGTAACATATTCCTGAAAAAAAGTCATGATTTTCGCGTGTTTGACAATCTCTTTTATGTCTATTCTAATTAAAGTATGCTTGCGAAAATACGCACAAATTTTAGCAATGGTTGATTTCTTGTATAACGCTACGTTTTTTAACTTTGTGAGTATAAGATATTTCAATTAAACATGTACACCCAGCGGTAAAAATAACTTTGAACTTGTCTTAAGACCTTTCTGATTTCATGATCATGTGAACTGAATGTTACGTTAAAATAAGCCGCGAACAAAAAAGGAGCAAACAATTTTCATGCTACAATGCTTTAAAAAAACTATTACGTTCTTTCGTGTGTCTATCAGCATCTTTTTAATAATATTGTAATAGTTTTCCGGGTATCACCTAACAGAAAAAGAAATTTAAAAAACAAGATTTATGCTTTACCTTACACTCACATCTTCTGGTATAAGGATTAAGTTCAGAACTCAGACTGCCACTACGATCACATTGATCGTAAGGTATGCATTCATCGCCTAACATAGGATTGCCTCGATAGCCTTCTGCACATCTTTCACATCGTTTGCCTTCGTAACCAGGTGGGCATTCGCATTTTGCATTTCTGCCATCAGTATCAAGATAGCAAGTACGATCCGATCTGAAATCGCATTTAAAAAATAAATGTTTAATCCATTAAAATGTGTCTTTACGAGCTGTTTTAAGGGCCTTCGGGAACATAGATATAGATAGAATTTATGTACATAGTAAACGAGACAAATAGGGGTTCCTTGCATCCCAACTTGTAAATCAACCGCTGCACCGATGCCGCTGAAAATTATATATCTCATTGTTTGATACACTGCGAGGAAGCGAGTTTACAAACCTTCGTGAGCCCGGTCAATCAAAAATGAACATTAAAATTTTTCTAAAATATGCCTTTCAGATCGAGCTGTCCGATGTTCAAATGTTTACTATTCTACCCGTAACCCCAAAAGGAAGTAGAAATCTCTCGTTGACTGTGGCACGCTTACCGTTTAGAGAGCATGAATAATATTTTATCGTTATAATATTGCCGCAAATTTGAGTATACAGATTCTACAACTTAAAATAGATAATATAATAAACTTAATCAACACAATAGCGAAATTGCAATATAATTGTTCATACAATTGTTCATACAATATTGAATGCGTCTACATCATAGCAATTGAACCAATAATCGTGCATTCACGCAACAAACATTTCTTTTACAAAACTAAAAACCACGCATGGCAATAATAGTATATTGTGCAACTAGGGGGGAAACAGGCTAAAATCTCACCCGAGGTAGAAATTGCCCTCTCCTCTTGTTACACACTGTACTTTTTTTGACAAGTGCCTGTAAGGACCCGTTTTCATGCATATAGATTGAATGGTAAGTTGGGCATTTTGAGTCGTAAGCCACTCTCTATAAAAAATTATCAAAATTTTTCAAAAATTTGATTCATTTTGAGTGTTTTTGAGTAGCGGGAGGGAATAGCCATTGCTGCAGCGGGAGAGAAAGATTTCTTCCCGTTGCAACAGGAGGGAATGGTCTTTTTCATGCACGTGTTAAGAAAATTTGTTTATTCACAAAGAAAATGTGGGCAGTTTAAATTCTCTTATGGGAATTTAACACGGGAAAAATAATCGAAAACAAGCCACGATTCAACTTTACCTACTACACTCAGTGTATGAAGGTGCAATCCAAAAATGTCTATTACTAGGATCGAAGTATCAGGAGAGAGCTTTAATCTGAGGGCTGGTGAGTTAGAAATGGTTGCCTAGGGAAAAAGTTGTCTAGGCTTGAAAATAGCGAAAAATCATGAATTCTTGGATTTTTTACTATAATCGGCGAATTTTATTTATTTTTTATTAAATCCTTATAACTTTTGAGCCCAGAAGTCAATTTCGACCATCTGGGGCTAAAATTGTAACTCTTTTCTTCTGCTTTCGCTTTCAAAAATAAGATTAACATTTTTATTTTACGATCAGCTATATATATGCCCATCAATTATGGCTGTTTTTTTTATATTTTTCATTGCCATATACATATATAGCTGATAAACCAGTAAAATGTTTAATCTGAATTTTGAAAGCGAAAGAGAAAGAAAAGAGCTACAATTTGAGCCCCGGGTGGCCGAAATTGACTGCTGGGATCAAAAGTTATAAGGATTTTAAAAATAAGAAAAATCGCTGATTTTCGTAAAAAATCGAGAAATTGGTGATTTTTTGTCATGTTCAAGCCTAGACAACTTTTGACCTAGGCAACCATTTTTAACCCACCAGTCCTCTATTCAATTCTTCTTTTTACTTTTAATACTTCGATTCTATTGAAACACATTTTTAAATTGCGCCTCCAGACAAAAAGTGGCATTTTCCTGGTTTTCATTAATTTTCCCCAGTTAAATTCCCATAAGAGAATTTAAACTGTCCGGCAAAAAATAGGTATTTTTTAATCTTGGGAACCCAAGGTTTTTCGGGTTCTATATGACCTAAAGAACGAAAAAAAGTGGTCGGGTAGGTGTGCTCTCAAATTTCAAATTTGTTCAATCAGACCTCCTGAAGTGTCTGGTTTTCTGTGGATTTACACATATAGTCCCAAGGCCTTAAGGACATAAAATTGATCTTATTTGCGGCGAAAATTTTGCGGCTACTGCTTTATCAAAAATAATAGTTTTGTTCCACAGTCAACCAAAATGGCCACTGTTTGCGCCTGAAATACGGGGCGAAAGTAGAATGTTTTTCCTGCAAATTCTTCATATTTGCGGGAAAAATGAAAAATTTTCGGAAAAATTAGCGGGAAAAAAATAAAAAAATTTTTTTTAATTTTGAAAAATTGAAAGTTTTGACCCCGTTTTTTAGGCTCAAATAGTAGCCTTTCGGTCGAAAGTGGAATAAAATACTTATGCAACACGAGACGAAAGTGGATTTTCCATCGGCTGATTGCTGCCCTTATGAGAATATGTTTCCCTCGGGAAAAATATGCTACTTTCGCCTCTTGTTGCATAATGTACTATATCTTTGTGTGTAAAGCCGTATACAGGGTGTCCCAATTTGAATGCCCACCCCATATATGACAAAAGTTATGAGATATCGAGGGCAAAGTCAATTAGTGACCTTGGATTTGACCTTGAATTTGATTTTAACCGAAAACAAATGGAGAATTGAGGACTTTACAGTGTATCCAAAAAAATTACATTTTAACGTTGTTTTAACATTTTTCAAACATTTTTAACATTTTGTAACAATTTTTAACATTTTACTACGCTCCGTGAAAAAATCGATGTTTTATTCATTTCTCTAGCATGAAAATGGGGCCTTTTTTATGCACACGTTGGAAAAACTTCAAAATACATAAAATTATACTTTCGAAATTTATAACAATCGTACTTATATTTGCGTACCATTTAACTAGTATTTTATCATACGTAAAAAGGTTTGCACTTTCGAAAATTCGTCCATAGATTTATCAAATGTCTGTATAATGAAAATAACGTTGATTAAATCGTCATTCGAAAATATGATATTCGAATAAATCAATTTCTATAATTTGACAATGAGTTATTCATGGCGATCATACGCGGAAAAAAATGGTTGGTAAAGGTACCTAAGTAAAACTTGGTTAACTCCGAAATGGTTGTGACAACCAACCGTAATATAAATCTGACTACCCCGGCTTTGTTATAGTAACTAAACCAACATTGTTAATCAACTTTTATCGGAGGCACAAATTTTATGAATTAATTGGTAGCATCAAAAACGAGTATTAGTTAATGGAAGTTTTATAATGGTTTACTAAAAATTTTGGTAAAGTTACCCAGTTTTTTGATCAATGCAATTCCTGGTCGGGGAAGAATTTTTTTCATTAAATATGTTTAAATTTGTTTCCGCGAAAATGAAAAAAAAATTAATTTTTAGTTGAAAAAGCGAATTATTTAAAATTTTACCATAGACTTGGTTTCAGTGACCAATATTTTTTAACTAAGACTACTTAGTAAAACGTACTAATAAAATAGTTGGCGCTTATTTTCCCCAGCAATGTGGTTATCCCAAACAAATACTTCTTTACCATAACCAACCATTTTTCTCTGTGTACACGCCATCTAATTAAATTTTAAAGAAAATATGAAATACGATAAATAATAAGTCGTACACGGAATAAAATGGTTGGTTGTGATAACCAAGTACTTGGTTGGGATAAACAAATTGCTTGAGAAAATACGCACCAACTATTTTGTTGGTATCATTTACCAATTGTACTTAGTTAAGAAAAATTGGTAACCATAACCAACTGTATGGTGATATTTTGTGTAGTCGCGAGGCGACAAACACTATTTAATCTTGGTTATCTCAATCAATATATTGGTTTGTGATACTAACAAAATATATCAACAATGATAATTTTTACATTTAATTTACATGTTTACAATTTTATAATACAATTAATATTTCTGAAAAAATTTTCTCCTTCACTGGGAATTAAACTGGGGTCCTTCAGGTCCAAAGGCGGAGAATCTGTCGTCGCGCTAGCAATGTAGTTGGTAAATGAGAATTTTTGAAAATATAAGCTGCAATTCGGATTCCAACTAATATCTTGGTAATTACAACAAAAAGTTTGGTTAACCCACTATAAAACCAGTGATGTACCAGAAACATTGTTGTCCTTACCATGTAAATTGGTTAGTAACCCATAAAGTTGACTTTTTCATTGTAAAAAAATTGGCTTGGTTAAATTAACCAAGCACTTAGTTCAAATAACCAATTTTTGACTAACCAATTATTACTTGGTTATCACAACTAACCATTTTGCTTCCTCCTAGAGGAAGCTTTTTAATAGTCAAATTTTGAGTTTCGTCAAAATTTCTAGAAAATACTTTTTGGTGTGTTAGAAGTTCAAATCAAATGTTTTTAGAAAATGTCCGTATGGATGTGTGTGTGGGTGGGTGAGGGTAAAAATTTTGAAAAATAAATATTTGAAAGGCAAAAATTACGAATTGAATTATAACGAAAGGTAAAATTTTAAGTCCCAGAATATTGGAAAGATATAATTTTGAAAATCTAAATTTGGAAATTCCTAAAAATATCGCTTTTGCAATATTTTAACTACAACTATCACCTTTCGCAATATTTTAATTCAACATTTTTGTTTCAGAAATTTTTTAATTTCAAAATCTCAGTTTAGAAATTTTGAATTTCTAATCTTTACCCTTTCTAATTTTTATTTTTCAAAATTTGTACTCTCACCCCTTGGTAAGGTTAACCAAAAATATAGTTGGTGCGTATTTTGCCAAGCACTTTGTTACCGTTACCAATCATTTTTTCCCGTGTGCAGTATACATTAAAAAGTTACGTTCAAATTCATAGTAAACTATCTATTTATTGGACACCCCCCTTACTAAAAATATCCCTTATTCGCAATATTCCAATTCAACATTTTTGCTTTATGAATTTTTTCATTTCAAAATCTCAGTTTATACATTTTTAATTCCTAATCTTTGCCCTTTTTAATTTTTTAAATGTGTACCCTTAATCAGTTGAGTCCTGATTAATAGGTACAAAATTAAAAAACGGTACGGTGTGCAAAAAGGGACCAATGACTATTTTAGACACAGGTGATGTTTTGCATATATCAAGGGGCGCGACAGCGCCTCTTTGGCAAGAAAAAGTACGAAGTACGATTTGTCGACGGCGCGACCCTATATACTTTGAAATTAGGTGTTCCTAACCTTAAAAAAATCTTGATTGCATTTAAATCATTATTATTGCGCGTATGCATTCATGTATAAAAGGTTCATTCAAGAATATTAAGTTACTAACTTAATATTCTTTAATATTGCAAGTTGAAAATTTGCTCGGTATATTTCATTTCGTTCAGAGTTTCCATCCTCTCCCGATATTTTTCGTCTCCTCCGGTCACGTGACTTCCGGTGAATATATTTGGTATTATACACCAGTGGTTACAGTAGTTAATCTACTTTACCGACATTCGTCTGCTACTCGGCGACACGCGATTATAATATGCATGTAATGCTATACGTATATATGCATATATTGCTATATGATTATATACGCGATGCGGTCAATGTCTGAACCAATAGTAGCTTGTTGTTAATGAAGTGCAATAGCAAGAAGAATATGCTTTGTAAAAGATGTGAAATCTCTCTCAAAAAAAACTTTTTGCAAAAGTGAAAATCTTGGCAAGAAAAAGGCTAATAAATCTCTAAATATAAAAATGTCAAGTAAATGTTTTTTTGCTATACGCATTAAGATATAAAATTAAAGTTAAAATTATGTTTTCCCAAAAAATTATATTTTAATGCAGCAAAAAAACATTTACTTGACATTTTTATATTTAGAGATTTCACTACGTTTATTGACCTTTTTTTGAGAGATACTATTATTGCCCGCTTTTATAACTTTTTTTCCTATGTTTAAAAAAATGTTGAACTCATTGTATACTTCTTATATATTCCAACAAGAGAGTGGTTGTCGTGTAAAAAATAGTCACGTCAGACTCGCGTAATAAATACAAAAAATGCGAAAATACGTTCACGCGTTATATAAGGGCTGAGTGAGCATTTATGACCTCGTGTAGTTGCAGTACCAAGGCGTAAAATAGGCTTTTCAGGGGTGAGGGCAAAAATTTTGAAAAAAAAAATAGAAATTCAAAATGTATAAACTGACGTTTTGAGATGAAAAAATTTATAAAACAAAAATGTTGAATTGAAATACTGCGAAAGGTGATATTTGTAGTTAAAATATTGCGCAAGGGATATTTTTAAGAATTTCCAAATTCAGATTTTCAAAATTATACCTTTCTAATATTTTGGAACTTAAAATTTTACATTTTATTATAAATCAACTTAATAAGCTTCATAAAATATTGTATAGAAAAAGCTACAATAAAAAAAAAATCATTTAGACATAAAAATAAGAAAAAACCTAGGAAAAATGGATAACAAAAGCTATTTTAGAGTCTTGTAGAAGAAAAGAGCACTTGTATAATATATGGAAACTTGAGCCAAATAATAGGCAACTAAAAGTTCAGTATATGTTATATCAAAAAATAGACGAATGGAAGTCCGAGTAAAATAAGAAAGATGATCGATAATAAGAGTATTTCTTATTTGACTTTTATTTGCCTCTATAGGGTACTGTAATAAGCATTGTAATAAATCATTAATAAATTAAAAAACATAAATCTCTCTCGCACAGTGAAAGTAGTGACAAGGTGCAGATTAACACCGAAAGGGACTGTTGAACATCGGTGGCATCGTAAAGCCTTACTGCAAAATCTCACATAAGATCTCAGGTAAGTTTTCAAATCAGATATCATAGTTTTGCAGTAGAAAGAAATTTTTAAGAGTGCTCCACACCTCGAGTGACCCGCCACCTAGCGGAGAAAACGTTTTTCGTTTATTATAATTAATTAACTAACTTTATCACTGTAAATCGACTTTCAGCACTTGTAATAAGTATTAAGGAATGTTTAAAAAAATTAAGCAATTAAAATTAAATAATAACGACGTCTTTCGTCAGAAAAAGTCAAATTGTAGTTTGCAAAATGACCACTGCTTCTTAAAATGTGTCCGACGAAATAAAATGTTAATTTAAACTTTTATCTAAGAAATTTAATTTTGTGATATTCTTTGATACACACTACACGTGCTGAAACTCACTTACAACCACTTTTTGACTGTTAAGCTTGTTTAAATCATTAATGATTCTTGAGGTATAACGTGGAGGCACTGCTAAAAATTCAAACTTCTAGCATGAAGGTGGAACACTCTTAAACAAGTATTATTACTGAACAAATTGTTTATTATAAGATTATAAACATTCATGTAATGTGATATTAGCCCTAGTGGAAATAATTAGGTGTGCGAAAGAGTGCCAAAGTGTGCGAAAGGCATATAAACTACATCTGGCTTGATTATAATATGTGCGTTTTTTATTTTTCTCAATTAATAACGCAAAAAACATTAAACCGTTATTTAGGAATTTTAATAATTAAATGACTTTTAATGCATCATGAACAAACGCTTCATCAGTATAAGCAATAGCTGACAAAGCTATAAACCTCGTGTACCCTCAAGATAGAGATTTAAAAAAAGTGCTTTGAAGGTTGAAGCCATCTATACACCCAAATATATATTGAAAACACATAAAGATCATTTTTTGCTATTAGTTATTAAGTCCTTTTTACTTTTTTTTATACAATGGTGATTATATGACATTATCCGATTAGGAAGTTTAAACTACGTGGAGGATTCACGAAGTTTCTAACTTAGTAAAAATAAATAAAGTTTCATCAAAGGCGCGCGCCTAATGTCCCTAGCTAAGGCTAAAATGAGAGAGGCAGAAGCAATTTAGACTGTGAGTGTGCTGCGAGAAGTGTTGCATTATTTTTCATAATTCAACACTCTCTTGACTCTAACGTATCCAGTAATACAATTCATTGTTGCAAGATGAGTTTTGCAGCAATATCCAAGCACGAGTGATTTAAATATATTCAAAATTAGAAAGAACAATTTTGATAGGAAGGTTATTTTTTTCCTAATCAAGCAACAAATTTAAATTAATATGCTAATTCTACTAACTGATTTGGAAGAGGACAGGGGCATCGTTCGCAAGGGATTCCACGTGACGGATCGCCGTAAAATCCTCGTGGACAAACCTCTGGTGGTGTAACTTCTTTGTAGCACTGTCCAAGCCATCGACCACTCTTGCGTCTCGCATATCCAGAAGCACATTTCTCACAGGACAAACCAGTGTATCCTAAAAAAAAGCAAAAAAATATTAACAAAAATCTTTGATAAACAAGACATTTTTTATAAGTGTGTAGAGTATATGTAAGTGTGAGAAAATCAGGGATTAATTTGAAGAGAGAAGGAGGAAATAGCTTCTAGAACAATTAAAACTATACTTTATCTTTACCTGATGGGCAACGGCACTCCTCTACGAATGGCGCTAAATCTGCCCCACTTTTGTCAGCTGAATCCAACATAACGTTTGTTATGGAAATATTTAATGGCGTCTCGTTTTCATATTGAGCTCTAAAAAAATAATCAAATTACCACTACCAGAATTTGTAAATGTAAAATTAATAATACTAGTGACTTCTTGTTAGAACAACGCAAAATTGACTAAAAAACGCACCGAACAAACTGTACGCATAAAAACCCTACACAAACATATTTTTTATGAGACGTGCACGAGAAAGGCCACTTTCCATGCATGTAAAATCGAGTTTTTCTTAGAAGCAGGAAAAAACTACTCCTTTGGGAGGAAAAAACTTTTTCCTCCCAAGGGAGTAATTTTTTCCTCACTCTGCAGCCTATCCGATAGATGTGTGTGTCTATATAAGTATTTTCAAAATTGACAAAATTTTCAATATACTATATTGTTTTACTTTGCAATACATGCTAACTTATTCGAGAAATGTACAGAAAAATATTAATCGTATAAAATTGAAATAAAAATTATAACTATACACGTCACTGCGGCATAACAATATTTATGTGTACAGTTTTTTCGGTGTCAATTATTTTCTTAGTTTTTGTTTAATAGATACTTTTCTTACAACCATAAATAGTGGGAGAACTTTTTCTGAAAACTGCTAATATTGATGATTTTTAAGATTGCACGGTTAAAGACATTATCGGAATTTAGTGAGATATGGCCTTTTGCATAGATTTTTGTAATGCCAACATTATTCATGCAAGTTTTTCGCTATACATAATACTTTTTTGAAGCGAGTCAAAAAAACATTTTTCACAATTTTAAGATTTATTTGTAAAAATTCCCCGAACTTTTTATTTGTTGCTTTTGGGTTTAATCTCCAACACCTTTTTGAACAATATTCCGCAGTGATATATATTCATTCAATAACTTTCGGGAAAAAAACTCTAATGACTAGACTACAAGAAATTCATCTTTATCAAAGATATTCGAAAAAAAAATAAACAAAAGCTTTATTTTCATCAACTCTGGTTAAACCTATTTTTAAGCACGACCGCGACACGGAAGTGCCTTATAGTTTTGTCATCGAAAAATGTGTGAGATGCGATATCTCACGTAATTTTCGACCGATCAGGCTAAAATTTTGGGAGGAGTCTCCTCTTGCACAAACCTAAAAACTAATTTTTTGTATCCCGATCGTCTACGTTTTTTTAAAATGCGGGCACAATTTGTTCAATTTTTGCGTGTTTTTTTAATAAAAATTTTGGTGTAACGCGATTATCTCTGAGAGACTTTTATCGATCGGGCTAAAAATTTGTGTACGAACTCCCCTCGTAATAGTAAGGTGCCAAATTTATATTGGGCTTGATCCTGCATGTATGCGCAGAATGCGGTCACATCCAAAAATCGATAAAAACGGTTTTTTGGCTCTAACTCGAATTCTATGCATTTGCAAAAAAAGTTAAAGAGAAAAGTTGTAGATCTCAAAAAAAAACTTGTTTCTATTCCGACTTGTGAAAATGCTTTTAATTCGAGTTAACAGGCCAAAATCGATTTTTTTATAGCAATAAACCAGTATTTATCATAAAACTTTGAGGCTATACATTTTACATAAAAACCTTCAATATAAAAGTTGTAGATATTTTGAAAACACGACTTTTTACCGTGACAAACATTTTTTCAAAACGCTTAAACATAAACAACAACCATAGAAACTATTTTTGGTACATATAATTGAATAACAATTTCGGTGTGACACGCCCTATCAGGCCCAAAAACGTTAATTGCGAAGCGCGAGCATCAGGCAATATCAAGGCGAGCGCGGAGCGCGAGCGTCAGCGGCCGTGCCTTACACGCAAAACGCTTCGCGATGCAAGGCGGCAAGCCACCGCGGTCGTCAGGCCGCGTGTGGCGCGCTAGTTTGTCCTGCATTGATGATAGTAATTTTCTGCTGAATAATTATTACAACTAATTTTTAAGATTTTCCAATAATATTATTCAAAATATGTCGAACGCATTTGTCGCCATTTAAACAATTTTGATTTTGGAGATTTGTAAATCAATTTTGTTTTTACAGAATTGATTTACATCCTTAGCATTATAGAATAAAGTTACTGCATTAATATTTAGTCTAATAAACGTACTTGATGAGAATGTTATCGATGTTTTGCAAAACCATCATAATATCTTCTCTTGATGCTAAAGTTGGTCCTCTGCGATCGTTTTTATGCCATTCTCCGTAGATTAACCTAACTCTTTGTTTTGATTCTTGATTTGGTAAAATTTGTGGCCCATTGTGAAAAAGTAGACGCTGATTTCCACTAATTATTACAGTCGGAGCATCGTTATTTATTCCGTTTCCATCGTATCTGACGTCATAGTATAAGTAACCACCATAAGATTTAAGTTGATTTCCGTTAAAATGTTCGGGAAGACCAAAAAAAATAACGTTATTTTTATTGACTTCATTGTTCGGATTGTGAATGTTAATTCCGTCATTCTCTACAAATACATCTGTGAAATTTGCTTCAGTTCGTATTCTTATATCAGGTCTTATTTCTACTGGTATAACTTTGTAACGATCTATTGGTAGTGGAATTTGATAAGTATATAAATTTGCACTCGTGCATTCAGTTGCTACGCCAAAGCAAAAACAAGAAATGCATTCTTCAGGTCTTTTAGCCTCCGAATTGAATCTTCCAAGTGGGCAAATACTATTATTTTTAACGACCAGAATTGTATCGGGGACAGCAATGACGAAACCCATAATATTAATTCCTTCGCACGAGTATGCACCTTGATCTTCCAACTGAACATCAGGGCAGTTTAATGTTCCAGTTCCGTTGATTGAAGTAGTCGAACACTTATTTGATATGTGACCCCAGTTCAACCGCCAATTAACTTCAGGTATCGGTACACCAATCGCTGTACACGTCAAGGATAAAGTATCGCCTGGATCTAGTACCACCATTGGTGGTGGTGGTTTCACAATGTAAACAGGTACTGTGAAAATAACAAATGTAAGATAAGTAATTTAGTAATATAGGACGGCAAATAAAAGAAAAGTTCTTTTACTTACAACAACCAATTTCATCACTGCCATCAAGACAATCGCGTTCATGATCACAATGATAACTCTTTGGAATACATTGATTATTGCCACACTTAAATTCCCCATAGTTGCATGGCGCATTGTACGGTAAGGAAGAGCAGCCTTCTTCGTCACTTCCATCTGAACAATCCTTATCTCCATCACAGCGCCAAACTTTGCTTACGCATTGCTTATTCGCACAACGGAATTCATTTGGTTCGCATCCATGATGACCTTAAAATGAATATTTTTCAAAAATAATTCAACAAATTTGATACTATAACTAGAAGCATCTATACAATCTTAAAGATCTGCGGGTTTTGAGCGGGATATTCATATTTTTCATTTTATAAGCATAGAATCTTTGAAACTGAATAGTTTTCTCTAAAAGTTAAAAAAAATGCCTAAAATAAATAAAAAATTCTGCTTAACTTTGATACGACTCAGTATAGTGAAAACTCTATTAATTTTTTGAAAGAATATTTCTAGTGCTAATTCAGACATGTGCTTTCTTTTACCAAAAAGCCATTTGAGAAAATAAGTAAAAAATATTAACCATAATTATGAACATTTTTCAAAATAATAAATTGCAATTTCTTTTAACGTACTTGACCAAGCAAAAATTATAGGAATACCATATGTTACTCATGTATGTATATAGAACAGAGCGAAACGATTTGCACAGAAAATTAGTCTATTAAGATAACCCGCGTAAAAAGAGGTAATGCGTCGATAGAAACAGTAACATTTTGTAGCGGTTCACTGATACGATATTTACATGAATTTAATGTATGTCCCACGTATAGGCATTGAATAGACAACATAAGTACGTTTTCGACATACAATACATTCCACATTCATGTTGTATCAACTTATAACTTGAGTGATTTGATATATCAAAATATATTATTAATAATAAAATTGTCAAACGGTTGCTACTGTAAGTTAATCGGAGCAATTACGATAATGGTCTAAACATTTTTTCATTCTGTTTTAGATATGCTAAATAAAACTCAAAATAGCTTACCACATCGCAATTCATCTGATCCATCAGAGCAATCAGATTTACCATCGCAGACATAATGTTTAGAAATACATTCTTCATTGCTGCACGTTGCTTCGTGTTCATTACAAATTCCTGAAGATGTCGACTTTAGCCATGACTGATCAGCTGAAAAATTCAGCTTATTAGTTTTTAAATGTAGTGTCATGAAATTCAAAGACAATGTACAACATCGATTATACTTTTTTCAACTGTGAGTAAAGCGGTGACTTGAGATCCAGGTAAATGGGAATAATTTTCAGTCTCACATACGTAGCTCCCTGAATGTTCTAACTGAATGTTGGGTATTTCTAGACGTCCATTTACAATACGACTGTTTGGAGGAAGCGGATGACCATTATCTCGTAACCACTTCACCTGTGCCCGAAGAGGTCCTTCATCGCGACATTGAAACACTACTTCAGATCCTAATATTAAACATGATATAATAAGTATCAGATTATATTCAGTAAATCTATGTATGTATAAGTGTGTGTGCGTGTAGGCTTTTAGGCTCTTGCGCCATAGAAGCTTGGTTTTCTTCTCTTTATCAAATCAAGCCCTAGTAAACCAGTTATACAGTGTTTATCGTAAACGGAACAAAAATAGTTAGTTATCGTAACCAAGTACTTGGTTGTGATAACCAAACCCCTTGGAAAAATACGCACCAACCATAGTATTAGTGAGTTTTATCAAGTGGACTTAGTTTCAGTGATCAATATTTTTTAACTAACTGTAGACTTAGTTTCAGTGATCTACATTTTTTAACTAAGTCTATGGTAAAGTTTCCTTCTCCACTTGGTGAAGACAACTAATATATTTAATTCTCCCAACAAAGTAATTAGATTTTACAACTATAAATGTTGTCCTTTTTATTCTTGCGAATAAAACAAAAATTTTGGTTTCGTTTACCTGTTCATTTATTTAATTATTGTTATATTATTTTATTATGTTGACAAATTGAAATATATTTAATGAAAAAAAACTTCCTTCAGATCCAATAGTAGAGACTCTGTCGTCGCGCTAACATTGCAGTTACTAAATAACAAAATTTGGTACAGTTGGTAATCACAACCACTGAGTTAACAAAATTAATTAGTATAGCATTAATGGGTTTCATCTGTTAAATTATTAAAAATTAGCTAGAAACAGTAGCTAATGGTAGCTAGAATTTTATTATACTAGAAACAGTAGTTAACGGTAGCTATTATTTAATATGACGTTCAATACTAATTAGTAAAGTTGTATTCACATTCGCGCCGGTGTGCTGCCCGACACAACGCTACGTGCTCTCTCTCTCTCTCCACTTCTTCCCCCCCCCCCCCTCTCCCTCGTACTTACACGCACACACACGTGGCATTGCATCCCACTGTTATTTTAATGTTATAATGTGTTTGTAACACATGCACGATTTCCGCGTTTTTTAGACCTAAAACGCAGCCCTAAAGTGTCCTTTTTTGCCCGCTCTTTGAAAAATTCGTAAAAATAATTAAAACCTGCAATGACACATATATAAATATAGGTATATGCATCAAATACATGCGTTACAAAAACTATGGTGTGCACCAAAGGCTATGCTAGTCCGATCAAAAAAGCTATTTATGGTTACCAAAATTCCAACAAGAAGGGTTAAGGGGTTAAATTATGGTGTGCACCAAAGGCTATGCTAGTCCGATCAAAAAAGCTATTTATGGTTACCAAAATTTCAACAAGAAGGGTTAAGGGGTTAAATGGTTCGGAAAAGAGTATAGAACAATAATTTAACAATGGCAACCAAAAATTTAGTAAAGTAAATTAATTATTAACAATTAAAATCATATTTCAGCATATTTTCTGGTATTTAACTCTGCGGTTTAAAAAAGTAATGATTTTAGCGGAAAAAAGTTAAGCAGGCTGCTTGATCTTGTGTGGATATTGCAGTAATCGTCTGCGGTTCGTAAACAGTGCGGCTACTCGTCTCGGCTCATACTGCAATTTCCACACTCCATCTAAAATTTGAAGATTTATTAAACGCTAATGATATTAGAATGCCCTGGCAAAGAGCGAAACTTAAATTAAGTATGTGAATCAGAAACTTGTACACACATCGGGAGGTTAGTATAGGCATCTACGCTGTCGCTGTGTTTCGCACACGGCACATGCGCCGTGTACTTATATTTCAGTATTAGCAGGTTTCACAGGCTTTAAATAACTCACTCTCATTAGCATGTTTCTAGCTCGAATTTTAGCTACTTTATGTTAATTTTTAACGGATCTCGCATATTTCTAGCTGGAACCCCGTTAACATCTCTACTAGGGTGGTTACTTTTACAAAGAAAAAAATAGTTTGTTGTGGTAACCAAGTGATAATTAGTTAATCAAAAATTGGTTATCAGAACTAAGTGCTTGGTTAATTCAACCAAGCCGCCATTTTTACAATGAAAAAGTCGACTTTATAGGTTACTAACCAATTTACTTGGTAAGGACAACAATTTTTCTAGTACATCACTGTTTTCATAGTGGGTTAACCAAACTTTTTGTTGTAATTACCAAGATATTAGTTGAAATCCGAGTTGCAGTTTATATTTTCAAAAATTGTCTTATATATTAACTGCATCGCTAGCGTGACGACAGAGTCTCCGCCTTTGGACTTGAAGGACTCAGTAAGGGAGAAATTTTTTCAGATATCTTAATTGTATTATAAAATTGTAAACATGTAAATTAAATGTAAACAGTATCATTGTCGATATATTTTGTTAGTATTACAAACCAATATATTGATTAAGATAACCAAGATTAAATAGTGTTTGTCGCCTCGCGACTACACAAAATATCACCATACAGTTGGTTATGGTTACCAATTTTTCTTAACTAAGTACAATTGGTAAATGATACCAACAAAATAGTTGGTGCGTATTTTCCCAAGCAATTTGGTCATCTCAACCAAGTACTTGGTTATCACAACTAACCATTTTTTTCCGTGTACCGACCATATTTTTCGCGTAGCATCTATAGCAGTCTCAAACAGTGAGTCCATCTGGTCCCGGGAACCCGCGCGTGCGCAGTAGCCCGCTTCATTGCCGCGCGCCTATTGGTTCCCCGGGCTCCCGCTCCGTTCAAACGAGATGAGGGGAGGCAGCTCGGAGAGCCGATATTGCAGAGAGTCGGGGTTCAAATCCCGTTCAGGGGATTTTTTTTCACTTTAATTGTAAGATTATGATTTATTAAGTGTAATAAATCATATCTTATAAAAAAAGTTAATTATACCGTTTTTTTAAACAAAAGTGAAAAAATTAGGACAAAAACTAGAATAACTTCTAAAACTAAAATTCTAAAACACATCTACCCCACGCACCGCTATTTTTAAAAATATATTTATTAATAAATAAATATCATATGAGTCTCATATGAGTCCAAGATGGAGTCATCGAGCGCGGGCTCGGTGACTTCGCAGTCAGCAATTTTCTATAAATGTCATCCAAAAGTGGAAGTAAAAACGGTTATTTGTAAAATATGTGAGGAAGCTTTTCATACTAGTGATTTTGCTAAAATAGACGGGGCAGTAAAAATTAGTGGAGTTCTAGGATTATGTCCAGAACATAACCAAGTAGACCTAACCTCGAAAGTGAATACAAATGTGCTGAGTAATGAAGCCAAAATAATCATTGCTCAGATTAAATTGAGAAAAAGTGATAAAATAAGTGTGTCAGAAGCTGAAAGTGAGGATGATGATGAGAACAGTGTATCAATGGACAGTATTTTGAAGCGTGAAAATGCACTATTAAAAGAACTAAATAAAGAACTGAAAGAAAAAAATTAATTATTGAGTAAATTACTTGATAAGCAGAAAAGTGAAATAAATACCTCAAAAAACAAAACATATGCTCAAGTAATTTCGAGTGCCATGACTAACAACAAGCCAAAACGAATCCCAAAAATTATAGTTAAAAACAAAGATGCTAAAGATTACCCTATAGACACAATAAATGATACTGTTGCACACTATCTCATTAAAGATAAGAGCATACAAGCAAAAAAAAACTAATTAAGAAAAAGAGTGAAATAATAGTAGATTGTTTAACAGAAGAAAGTGCAAGCAAAGCATATAATGTTTTGAAGAAAAAGCTTGATGAAAGTTGTGATGTTACAAAAGAAACAATAGAGAATCCAAAGGTTAAAGTAGTTGGAATAGATAATTTTGAAAATCTAGACAATAAAAAAATTGAAGATAACATAAATGAAATAAATTTTAGTAAATTCAACAAGAAGTGTATAGTATTGCACTCATATGATAACTCCAAAACTCATCTACAGTCAGTCATATTAGAAATTCCTGCTGAACTATATCAACATGTGAGAGAGAATAAAAACAGGATCTTCGTGGGTTATCAAAACTGTAAGGTGCATGACTACTGCAACGTCAAGTCATGTTTTAATTGTGGTAGATATGGGCATAATGGCTTTAAGTGCACAAATAATCACACATGCTTAAAATGTGCAGGTAATCATAAGACTACAGATTGTTCCGGTAATAAATTAAATTGTCCTAACTGTATCTTCAGCAATAATAAATATAAAACTCAATATAATACTACAAAATAAAATAAGAAAGTTCATTGACCTTACTGACTACACGATACAACCTGTAATATCGAGATATGTCAGTATGGCAGAAAATATTTCAAACAAGGCTATAACCATGCGTACATCTGGGATGTCTTCTACGTCACTCAACGCAGTTAACACACGTATAACAAATAGACTAAGAAAAAAGGATTAACTAATGGCGCAAGAATTCAATTTTGAAGACATACACAACATAGAACGTGATGCAGAAAACATCAGATCACTCAACAAGAGCATCTCGAAAAAAAAGAACTTAATTCTCTGTGTAAATATAAGAAGTTTAAATGCGAATTACGAAAAATTAGAATCATTTATTGAAAGCTTGGTAGTAAAACCAATTATTATAATATGTACGGAAACATGGATCTTACAACATCCTCAATACTATCAACTACAAGGATATAAAAGCTATTACAATGACAGTAAAATTAATAGGGCTGATGGAGTCATGTTATATATAAAAAACAATATACAGGAAAAAAACTAAAATAGAAGTAATTGATAGATTGAGTGTTGTAAGTTCTGATACTTTTCTAGAGTCAGGTGATGCAATCAGGATCTCTGCTATGTACAGGTGCCACGATGTATCGAAATCTCAGTTTACTAATTCAGTAAGAAAATTCCTGGCTAAACAGGTTAATATAAAAAATCAATGTATATTTGGAGATTTTAATATTGATATAAGGTTATGACAAAATTGGTTTAGTTGAAAAGACAATCGCTCAAGAATTTCTGAATAATTTTTTTGAAAATGAATATACTCCATTTTTTAGAGAAATCACAAGACCATCTCAGAACAGTAAGAACGGTACGTGTATAGACAATTGTTTCGCCAAAGTAAGAAATATTGAGTTGGAGTCTTTTAAGTTAAACATACCGTTTAATGATCATTATCCACTCTTCATAAGTATTAATAAATTCAAAATACAAAATGATTACAATCAATCAGCCTGCATTAACTATGGCAAGTTAATAAATATTGCAAAAAAGAGTTGAGTGGGACTCATTGTCACAAATAAATGATCCTAACCAAGCTATAAATGAATTAATAAGTATGATACAAGGCTGTGTTGAAAAAGCAACTGATAGAAAATATACTAATATAAACAAAAAAGATACAGTTCCTAAGAAAAAATGGATTACGAAAGCAATATTAATATCCTGTAAAACTAAAGAGTTGTTATATAATATAGGGAAAAAGAATCCAACAAATATGAAACTGAAAATGGATTATAAAAATTATGAAAAAATGTTGAGTAAGGTAATTAAAGATGCTAAGTATAAATACGAAAATAATGCCATTAGAAAATGCAGTGGTAATTCAAGACAGCTTAGGAGCATAATAAATGATAAGTTAGGGAAAAAAAGAAGCAAGGAGGATCACTTGATAGTATAATAGTTAATGACCAGAAAATTGATGATAAGACCACTATTGCGAACACAATGAATGAATATTATTGTAATGTAGGATTAAATTTAAGCAATAAAATTTAAAAAATGGACTTAGAACAATTGAAACTGCCAGTTCGAAACAACTACTCAATTTTTATAAATCCAACTAATATGTATGAAATTCAAAATATAATTATTGCAATGAAAAAAAAGGCTGGTAGAGTAGATAACATTAGTGCAATAACTATCAAATCTTTATCAAAACATATATCAAAACCGTTAGAGTACATATTTAATCTATGCATACAGCAATCAATCTGGCCTAATGCACTGAAAAAAGCAGATATTGTACCTATATATAAATCAGGAGACAATAGTTGTAACTATAAACCAATATCGCTAATTTCTAACATTGCCAAAATATTTGAAAAAATCATATGCAATAGCCCTGGTAGAAAATAAACCAACCAAAATGGCCTGTGAATTAAGAATTGGCTAAAAATGTTGGCCAACGCTTATCATGAATATTAGCCAACATTTAACCAACGGTTCGGGAAAATTTAAAATGTAGTCATTTAAGGTTATGAAATTTTAATACTATTATAGTGATTTATAATTTCGGTTTGTGATATACCTATAATAAATATATAGAATATACTAAGCTCTTGATGTCTACGTGAATGTTCACCGTGAGTGTTGTTCAGGTCACCTGGAACTCTCAAAAATGTTGTCCAGGTGTTTATTATGGGAAAAAATGTTAGGTTTAGTAATGCGCTTCGTGGTTTGCGGTGTGTAGGTGTAAGTTCCGCTCGAAGATGATGGATACGTTATCCACGAGTCTCGTAGATGATGTCCAGGTCTCCAAGAATTTCAGCGGCTAGTAATGATTCCTATACTCAGTCTACTTTTGAGAACAAATCTCAGTTTATTAGTGAAATAAACATTTTCAAAATTTTCCGAAATTTTTCAAAAATTTTCCAATATTTTCGAAAAAATTTCCAAAATTTTCGAAAAAATTTCCAAAATTTTCCAATATTTTCAAACATTTTTTGAAGTCTTGTATAGTAATTATTTCCACAGAGCGCGCAACCTATATTTTATATTATTTTCCTTTGGTCGAAGACCTAGACATCGTCTACGAGAGACCCGAGTGACGTGCTCATCAGCTTCAAACAGAACTTACATCTACACATCGAAAGTCACGGAGCGCGTTACGTAGGTTCCTAAATCGAATCTAACCTCAAACGAGTATTTCAAATTTAACCATCTGTTTACCAAGCGAACCGCATGTAATGTGACGAAATAAGCAATATTTAAGGGTAACTGTTGGTTAAACCGTTGGCCAAGTCGTTCAGATTTGGCCAACCGATAGCGAATCAGTTCTTTACGTTTCTACCAGGGAGACTTTATAATTTTATCATGAAGCACAAAATAATATCTGATAGACAATTCGGCTTTCTAAGACAGAGAGGAACGAAGGATGCTCTCAATTGTCTATCAAATATTATATATAGAAACCTAGATAAAAGCAAACCGATTATAACTGCGTTCTTAGATCTGGCTAAAGCCTTCGATACTGCAGATCACAGTATACTGCTGGACAAATTAGAAAGATACGGTGTAAAAGGAGAAGCATTAAAATTACTCATCAGCTATCTATCTGATAGGAAAAAATGTGTAAAGATAAGTAACTGCAAGAGTGAGTACAAAAAAATTATGATAGGGGTTCCACAAGGAACAATACTTGGCCCTCTATTTTTCATATTATACGTGAATGACCTACTGATAGATATGCAAAATGAAAGAGTATTATCTTACGCTGATGACACAGTTATCATCTCATGTATTAACTCGTGGACAACTGCGCAAGAAAAATTAAATGAATATCTTCGTAAGGTGGCAATATGGCTAAACCTAAATAAATTATCACTCAATGAAAATAAAACCGTATATATTGCATATGGCAATTACTGTGATAGTGTGCCTAGCACCTTAAACATCAGAATTGGTGATAATGTAATAAATTGAGTAGACAGTTGTAAATATTTAGGTTTAATAATAGACTATAACATGAAGTGGGATAAACACATAAATTATATTATAAAAACAACAAGATATTTAATCTTTATTTTTGCGAAGCTAAAAAAATTTATGGATAGTAAAACGCTAATGTTACTATATTATGCCTTCTTTCAAAGTATTACAAACTATGGCATCATTGCATGGGGTGGGGCTTATAACAATTACTTAAATTTAATTCAAGGGATACAAAATAAAATACTTCGAATTATAAATAAAAACTGTTATATAGCAGAGAACCATCAACCTCTAAGTATAAGGCAAATGTTTGAACTAGAGTGTATAGTATATTATTATAATGAATTAAGAGACAGATACATAAGAAGTACAAACAAGACACGAAACAAGAATCTACCATTGCCTAAAATTGATAAAACGGTAAGCAAGAAAAGCAGTTATTTTGTGGCTGTGAGTGTATTTAACACGCTACCGAATGATCTCAAAGACCTAGCAATAAGTAAAATCTCTATGAAAAGAAAATTAAAGAGGTTTATAGAAAAGAATTAACTTTTGGATGTTATATATATATTTTTTTTTAATATTTTAATATTGTTAACTTACTATGAAAAGGAAAAAGGGCATGATAGCGTTACCTTGGCTCTATATGGTAGTTTTAAGTATATTAGTATTAGTGATTAAGTATGCCATTCCTATGTACAGGCAACTGTGTTTGCCTCTATAGGATGCCTTTTAAAGGGCATATGTATATGGTATTAAATAAATAAAATAAATAAATAAATACTATGACAAATTGGAGAAAGGCAAGCGAAAGCAAGTAACAAATCGAAAATCAAAATGCATAAACCGAACTGCCCCACGCGTAGCAACATGAATAATAAAATACCTCGGCAAATCGGAGGAAGGCGAGCGAAAGCAAGTAATAAATAAAAAAAAATGCGGAAACCGAACTGTCCCACGCGTAGCGACATAAATAATAAAATATCTTGGCACATCAGAGGANAATAAATGAAAAAAAAAATGCGGAAGCCGAACTGTCCCACGCGTAGCGACATAAATAATAAAATATCTTGGCACATCAGAGGAAGGCGAGCGAAAGCGAGTGAAAAATCAAAAACGTAAATGCTCAAAACCAACTACCCTACGCGTATAGCAAGTAAATAATACAATACGTCGGCACATCGGAGGAAGGGGAGCGATAGATCAAAAACAAAAATGCGTAAACCTACCTACCCCACACGCAGAAAATTAATAAGAAAATACTCTGACACATTGAAGGAAGGCGAGCGTAGCGAGGATAAAGTCCAAACCCAAAATCCGTAAACCCAACTACCCTTCGCTCCCCGAGTTTAATAATTGATTTAAACTACACCTTGGCACATCGAAGGAAGGCGAGCGAAGTGAGGATAAAATCCAAAACCAAATTATGTAAACCCAACTACCCTACGCTCCCCGAGTTTTACAATTGATTTAAACTACTACTCGGCAAATCGGAGGAAGGCAAGCGAAAGCGTGACAAACCAAAGACGAAAATGCTCAAACCCAACTACCCTACGCGCCGTACTTACTAATGACAAAATATTTATTAAAAAAAAACTTTGGCACATCGGAAAAGGCGAACGACGGTGAGCCAAAAATCTAAAAACAAAAATGCCTTAACCGAACTACCCCACGCGTAACAATAATGAAATAATAAAATACTACGTCACATCGGAGGAAGGCGAGCAAAAGTGTGTGTCAAATCAAAAACAAAAATGCATAAACCCTCCTACCCCACGAGTAGAAAATGAATAAGAAAATATATTGGCACATCGAAGGAAGATACGGTGTGTGAATATTATTTACTTTTTTTTCAAATGTCAGTGAGAAGTTCAATTAAAATTATAAAGAGTTTGGAAATATACTGTGTCTCTGTGCCCAAAGTCGACCTCGGTGAGGTTTGAGAGGTGAATTTAAAAAAAAGTTCAGTATCCGAGTCAATAAATTTAAGTCTAACATTATACAATGCTCTTTGAATTGTAAAAAGGCTACTAGACAACTAAAATATGACACTGCCACTTCCTATGTTACCTAGAAATATGTAACCTAGATGATTCTTATTTAACCGTTTTCGTTCATATTTTCACATTCAGGATCATGCGAATTTTTTAATTGAGCAGGTCAAATTTTACTTATAGCCAGTTACGCAGAAACTACTATCTCTAGCACATTGTATTTCTGGTTTCTAGCATATTTTTACATAGAGAAAGTGATAAATGTTTTGGCTTTTTTGTCAAGGTATTAGGTAATTAGAATTTTTACTTTTAATAGTTGTGAGAGATTTTGAGACCGATACCTGTTTTTCCATTTTTGCATTTATTCTCATTCAGATTATGGAAAAATATTTAAAGTTGAATCAACGTTAACTGAAAAACTTCTGATTTCGACTCTGACACTGATGTGAATGCAAACTCATGCTATACGACTAAATAATTATCATGGGTGTTGTAGTTGAAAACAAAAGTATTTTAGTTAACGTTGATTCAACTTTAAATATCTTTCCACAATCACAAAAGAAATCTATATGCAAAATATGAGCTTTCTAGACCTGTTAGTTTTCGAATGAGAAAAAATGCAAAAATGGAGAAACAGGTATCGGTCTCAAAATCTCTCACAACTGTTAAAAGTCAAAATTCTAATTAATGCCTTGACAAAAAAGCTAAAATACTTATCACTTTCTTCATGTAAAAATACACTGAAAACCAGAAATACAATGTGCTAGAGATGGTAGTTTTTGTGTAACTATCTACAAGCAAAATTTGATACGCTAAATTAAAAAATTCATATGGACCTCGATGTGAAAATATGAATGAAAACAGTTAAATCATAATCATGTAGTTTACATGTTTTCTAGGTAGCATAGTAAGTACAAACCCACTGACTCTTATACTGAACTTTTCTTCAAATTCACTATTCAAACCAATGATGACGACATTGAGCACTATTAATATATTTATTAAAAAATAGTTTTGAGGGATTTAGTAACATGTTACATGCTTATAAAATATTAGCAGACGTTAGTGTGCCGCCCAACACTTATGGTAGATTTTCTACCAGTGTTTTAGAGATAGAATCAAGAGCGCGCGAAGCGCGCCTTCATTACTAGTACATAATAAGGGGAGCAATAAATCGAAAACAAAAATGCGTTAACTGAACTGCCCCACGCGTAGCGACATAAATAATAAGAATAAAATACCTCTGCAAATCGAAGGATGCAGTTAAAAGCAAGCAACAAATCGAAAACATTTTTTTTATTTATTACTCGCTTTCGCTCGCCTTCCTCCGATTTGCCGAGGTATTTTATTATTCATGTTGCTACGCGTGGGGCAGTTCGGTTTATGCATTTTGATTTTCGGTTTGTTACTTGCTTTCGCTTGCCTTTCTCCAATTTGTCATAGTATTTATTTATCAATAAATATATTTTTATTAAAAATAGCGGTGCATGGCGTAGATGTATTTTAGAATTTTAGTTTTAGATGTTATTCTAGTTTTTGTCCTAATTTCTTCACTTTTGTTTTAAAAAACGGTATAATTAACTTTTTTTAATAAGATATGATTTATTACACTTAATAAATCATAATCTTACAATTAAAGTGAAAAAAAAATGTCCCTAAACGGGATTTGAACCCCGACTCTCTACAATATCGGCTCTCCGAGCTGCCTCCCCTCATCTCGTTTGAACGGAGCGGGAGCGCGGGGAACCAATAAGCGCGCAGCAATGAAGCGGGCTACTGCGCACGCCCGGGATCCCGGGACGAGATAGACTCACTGGTCTCAAACCTTAATATAAAAAAGATTGAAAATGTTATAAGAGGAATTTACATAGTATCAATAAAAAAAATGATACCGCACTATTACTTAAGTTTTTAGTAAAATTTTATAAATTTATAGTACACGAAATAAAAATGGTTGGTAAAGGTAGCCACATTTGGTTACCTTTACCAACCATGAACTCTCCATGATGAACTGTCAAATTTCAAATTTGTTCACTCAGGCCTCCTGAAGTGTCTGGTTTTCTGTGGATTTGCACATATGGTCCCAAGGCCTTAAGGACATAAAATTGATCTTATTTGCGGCGAAAATTTTGCGGCTACTACATTATCAAAAATAATAGTTTTGTTCCACACTCAACCAAAATGGCCACTCTTTGCGCCTGAAATACGGGACGAAAGTAGAATATTTTTCCTGCAAATTCTTCATATTTGCGGGAAAAATGAAAAATTTTCGGAAAAATTAGCGGAAAAAAAATAAAAAATTTTTTTTTAATTTTGAAAAATTGAAAGTTTTGACCCCGTTTTTTAGGCTCAAATAGTAGCCTTTCGGTCGAAAGTGGAATAAAATACTTATGCAACACGAGACGAAAGTGGATTTTCCATCGGCTGATTGCTGCCCTTATGAGAATATTTTTCCCTCGGGAAAAACACACACCCTCGCGAAATATCTACTCGCTCGAGCAGTAAACCCGCCCACCCGCGGGAAAAATATGCTACTTTCGCCTCTTGTTGCATAATGTACTATATCTTTGTGTGTAAAGCCGTATACAGGGTGTCCCAATTTGAATGCCCACTCCATATATGACAAAAGTTATGAGATATCGAGGGCAAAGTCAATTAGTGACCTTGGATTTGACCTTGAATTTGACCGAAAACAAATGGAGAATTGAGGACTTTACAGTGTATCCAAAAAAATTACATTTTAACGTTGTTTTAACATTTTTCAAACATTTTTCACATTTTGTAACAATTTTTAACATTTTACTACGGTCCGTGAAAAATCGAGTTTTTATTCATTTTTCTTGCATGTAAATAGGGCCTTTTTTATGCACACGTTGGAAAAACTTAAAAATACGTAAAATTATACTTTCGAAATTTATAACAATCGTACTTATATTTGCGTACCATTTAACTAGTATTTTATCATACGTAAAAAGGTTTGCACTTTCGAAAATTCGTCCATAGATTTATCAAATGTCTGTATAATGAAAATAATGTCGATTAAATCGTCATTCGAAAATATGAAATTCGAATAAATCAATTTCTATAATTTGACAATGACATGGCGATCATACACGGAAAAAAATGGTTGGTGAAGGTACATAAGTAAAACTTGGTTAATTCCGAAATGGATGTGACAACCAACTGCTTCGTAAATCTGACTACCCCGGCTTTGTTGTATAACGAAGCAATCAATGTTAGTCGACTTTTATTGGAGGCACGATGTTTTTATAAATTAATTGGTAGCTTAAACAACAAATATTGGTTGTTCGAGCAACCGTATAACTTGGTAACAGTAACAAAGATTTATTATTATTAGAACCAATTGATTTGTCGAAGTTGGACGAATGGACGTTTTTATAATGGTTTACCAAAGTTTTTGGTAAATTCACCAAATTTTTTTGACGAGTGCAAGTTACAGCATATATATCCAAAAATGTTGTTATTTACTAACTGCAACGTTAGCGCAACGACGGAGTCTCCGCTTTTGAATCTAAAGAACGCGGGTTCGATTCCTGGCTGGGGAAGAGTTTTTTTCATTAAACATATTTCAATTAGTCAATTTATAAGTTAACTTAGTTACAAAAAAACTTGATCACCAAAACTAAGTCTCTATAATAAATTTACCAGTAATCACTTGATAAAGACATCCAACATATTCTTCTTAAAAATTAATTAGTTTTTTTAACTACAAAATGTTGTCCTTTTTATTCTTTTTGTCCTTTTATTCTAATAAATCTTTTTTTTTACTCTATCACTTATTTATTTATTTAATTACTTTTTTCATGTTTATTTACTTATTTATTTATTTAGTATCTACATCGGTACATCGCGTCTTTTAGATATTTTTACAATATTCTACACGGAAAAAAATGGTTGGTAAGGGTAAGTGAAACTTGGTTAACTCCGAAATGGTTGTGACAACCAACCGCATTATGAATCTGACTACCCCGGCTTTGTTATGGTAACTAAGCCAACATTGTTAATCAACTTTTATCCAGAGGCACAAATTTTATAAATTAATTGGTAGCATCAACAACGAGTTAATGGAAGTTTTATAATGGTTTACCAAAAACTTTGGTAAAGTTACCAAATTTTTTGGCCAATGGAACTTTTGCAAGTTGCAGCTTATATTTTCAAAAATTTTCTTAGACACCATTTGCAACGCTAGCGCGACGACAGAGTTTCTGCATTTGAATCAGAAAGAAGCAAGTTCAATTCCTATTCGGGCAAATTTTTGTTTTCATTTAATATATTTAAATTTGTTAACTTGTAAGAGGGGGAATAAATTTGTAAAAATATCTAAACGACGCGATATGTCCGTGTAGGTACTTAATATATAAATAAAATAATATAAATAATATGATTAAATGAATAAACAGGTGAATAAACAATTTTTTTTTCATTCGCGAAAATGAAAAAAGGACTAAATTTTTAGTTAAAAAAACTAATTATTTGATCGGGAGAATGAAATATGTATTCAATTAAAAACTTTTTTGTAACACGCGATCGATTTTTGCGTTTTTTGTACCTATTAATAGGGACTAAAGTGACTCATTTTTGACCGGCGGGCAAAAAAGTTATTTTAGCGGACAAAAGAGACATGTTTTGCCTGCTTATCGAAAAAGCGGGCAAAAATAGTATATTGTATACCAAGAGCGTAATGTAGGCTTTTTTAGGCCGAGTGTGGAGTTTGTAGTACGAGTCAAGACGAATTAGCCCGAGCCGAAGGCGAGGGCGTTTACGAGCCGCAGACGAGTACGAAAAAAACGCGAAAATCGTGTATGTGTTACAAAAAAGTTTATGTGTTACAAAAAATAGTCGTTTTCCGCTATTCAATTCATTGGAAAATCTTCTAAATTCGCAAAAAACTTGGAAAAAACTTTTTCCTCCCAAGGGAGTAGTTTTTTCCCGCTGCTAAGAAAAACTCGTTTTTCCATTCATTTTACATGCATGGAAAGTGGCCTTTTTCGTGTACGTATCATGAAAACGTCATTTGTCTAACTTGGACGGTAACTGTAGCATATCAATTAATTCTAATAATAACAAATGTTTGTTGCTGCTACCAAGTAATACATTGTTCAAACAAGCAATACTAATTGCTGCTGCTTCTATTTAATTTATAAAATTTGCGCAGCTTTCAATAATATTCGATGAACATCGTTGGCTTAATTACTACAACAAAGCAGGGTTTGTCGGATTTATAAAGCAGTTAGTTGGTGCCCTTGACCAACCATTTTTTTTATTTCTATTTTTATAACCTCTCTACTTAAAGAAATATACGATATGAACGTTAAAATGCTTACTTTCTTTAATTATTTGCTCACTCGGATAAACTTTAATATTAAAGTTAGGCCTCCTATTACTATCTTCTCCTCGATCTGAAACATAAATAAATTTAAAGAGAAATAGAATACGGGGTTATTAATACTTTCATACAATATATACATATATAGCAGTGCTTGCCGCAAATTCGCTCATACCACACGCTTTGCCGTTGCGTGAGTAACGCGGCGCAGACGACAATTCTGCTAGGTAACACGCGCGTATTTCACACTGGTGAAGTACTATGTGTACTTTTAAACACGATAATCTTCTAAACAAGTAGATATGTTAATGAAATATGATTATATTATAGTAATATTAGATGACAATACTTATAAAGTAACAAAGATATGTAGGGTATTAGTATAAGCAATAAATCAGAATTTTAGGTCAAGTTTTTATACTACGAGATATTGGATCTTCTGAACACACTGATCTGGAATTTGGCATGGAGGTCTATTTCATTTAAAAATACAATAAAAAAACACTCTGAATAAAGTGTTCTAACCTAACTTCGGTTAACGACGGAAATGATGCCAAAACTGTTCTTATGCCGCTGAAAATATTTTTTGAATTCAAATAACAGGTGCAATAAANGTCTACCAGGGCAATCACACATATATTTTTGGACTGAGAGATGTGACAACCAATAGAATATAGATAGAGTAAGTAACATGACTGATTCCTATTGCATTTATCCAATTGTGGAATAATTAAACAACAAAAGCAAAATAAAAACATGAAATGGAATTACAGAAGTAATTTGCGGTAAAACATATTTGAAAAATGAGATTGTTTTTAATGTTCTTACTATAAAAAGAGTTCGAAAACATTAACTTATACAACATAGGTTAAGATTACAACGCGCAAATGGTAATGTGATGATTCAATAAATTTAAGGTTTTATGTTAAGTTAAGTGCAAATTGTAGGCACCAACACAATTTTATTATTCTCGGCTTAATAAGGCTAAAATTTTTCAATAATTTTATTTCCAAAAATTTTATTCGTGTTCACAAATTCATGAGCCTTTAAATGTCCATATCCCTGCTACAAAAAGTCAATATAGATCGATTAAATTATTAACGAATTCTATACTAATTCTGAATCCCATTTTTTCTATAAAAATTCGATGAAAACTGTGATTTTAATATGGTAAACAACAATTAAAGTCGATGGTTAATACCAAACATTCGTTTTTATTAACTTTCCTAGTCCTTTTTTGTATGGTATTTCATCGATTCCTATCGATTTTTATCAAGTTCTTATGCAAAAAATGGGATTTAGATATAGCTTAGAGTTTAATTAATAATTTAATCTATCTCTATTGACTATTTTTAAAAGGGATATGTTATATACAAAATAAAACATTAGCAAACTTTTAAAAATGAGTTCAAGCTAAATACCATAGCTGCGTGCTCGAATTATACAATATAAAAAATTGTCGATCGTGCTTAGACATTATTTTACTAGTCTAAAAGATGAATAAAAATCAACTATTAATAAATAATGCAACTTGCTAAGGAATTATTAAAGTTTAGTCATACTGCAATTTTGCTCATCGCTGTTATCTAAACAATCTTTGTTTCCATCACAGAAAAAGTCTTTGCTAATACAAACTCCATTTTCACACGGCTTTCCTCCAGGTCCGCATTCTGTAAAATATTTGTAAAATAATTAAGCGTATGAAGTATTTGAAATACAGTTGCGTTAAGCTATTATAGAACATGTTTGATATCATTATTTGATTTGATTCTTTTTCGTAGTCATGAGAGAAAGATTTTTATAAACGATAGAAAGACTGCAATAACCAACCATGCACGCAATATTGTGCATATGTGCATTTATATAAATAAATAAAAAACAATAATTGAATTTGATATAAGTACAAGTAAAATCGTGTTTAAAATGTTTAATAGAAATGTAGCTGTATAGATTATAGATGTACTTCTATAGATCATAGATAGCATTCATTATGTGAATCATGCAGTTATAAATCTTAATTATATTTACATAATAGTTACATAATAGTTACAGAATACGTTATAGAAAGAATATTTGGAGTCCTCTGAACACTAAAACTACGTTCAAACATTCTGCGTATTAAGAAGTCATCATAATACTTCTTTGTCAATAAAATCTCTGTAACGATTGCAATCTTCCACAAGACTTCCGTATTCTAATTTCCTTGGTTGAAGATTGACGGGTTTCAGATACGTTGAATTATTAAATATTAAACAAAAACTCCAATAAAAATCATGTACTATTTGAAGTTGCAGCTTATATTTTCAAAAATTTTCTTAGTTACCAACTGCAACACTAGCGCGACGACAGAGTCTCCGCTTTTGGATCAGAAGGAAGCGAGTTCAATTCCTGGCCAAGGGAGAATTTTTTTCATGAAATATATTTAAATTTGTTAAGTTCTAAGCGTGCGAACAAAATTGTAAAATATTTTAAACATATCTAAAAGATCGATATGTCCGCGTAAGGTAATATATAAATAAAATAATATAAATAACATACATTAAATAAATAAACAGATGAACAAAAATTTTTTTCATTCGTGAGAATAAAAAAGAAATAATTTTTAGTTGAAAAAACTTTGTTGAAATTACTTGGTTGAGAGAATGAAAAATATGTTGGTTGTCACAAAGTGACAGAGGAAACTTTACCACAGACTTGGTTTAAGTGACCAATATTTTTTAACTAGTCCACTTGGTAAAACTTACTAATAAAATAATTAGTACGTATTTTATTAAGGAATGTGATTATCCCAACCAAGTACTTAGTTACCATAACATTTTAAATGTTATGATCGGGTTCGGGTAATAAAAATAACAACACGTATTTTAAAATTTATTGGATCAGTATCTTTATAGCTATCAAGAACAGATTTAGCTTTTCCTCGTAAAGAAGCAGCTAAAGCAACCATCATCCTAGCACTACCCCAATTATTTGCTCTAGCGATTAATTGAAATTGATTCAAAAACTCACGCAGTGGTGTTGTACCATCATAAGTATCCGGTTTGAGATTATAACCTAAATTAATACTTTGTGTTGATTGTGTAGTATCCAGTGGGTGTACATTATTAGACCTTAACCTATCGGATGTACCAGTCGCTATAGCAGAATTTGTGTTCATATTTGTGTTAGAAATATTTGAACGACTTAGCTCAGTTAATCGACGTTCGAGATTCTGTTGTTTCCTTGTCCACTCTGACCGTTCTGCGAGTAATGCCTCGTTTGACCGTTGCAGTCTCTCGTTGTCTTCAACCAGGTGCTTCATTTTCTCCTCATAGTTTTGGCAAAGCCGTCTCTCGGACAGAAAATCCTGATCCCGTCGTCGAAGCTCGTCGGAAAGGTTTACTTCTTGCACAGAACGTTGAGACAAGCGGACTTCCAAATCTTTTCGTTGAGCATGTTCGTTTTCTAGTTGTATCTTCAAGTTGTTTATTTCCTTAATAGCAGCCACCAGTGTTGGATTTGGAACATTAGTGTGTGTAGTGAGGATTGGGGTTTGTGAAGATTGTGTGTGTCTGAAAACATTTGTGTCCTCCAGATTCGTCTGTTCAAGATTCAATAAATCCACTTCTCGTGAATCATCAATGGATTGTGCGGGTGCGTCCGGCTTGTGTGGTGTTCTTGGAAGCATCTTGTCAGATCGAAGATGCATAAAATAATCACTCAAAAACACTAGTATCCCGGACGAGCCCCCAAAATGTTATGATCGGGTTCGGGTAATAAAAATAACAACACGTTATCTATAGAAAATCACTCTTGAACTCGGACTCTTTATTCGAACGCAGACACAACTGTTCTCAACAGCTGACAGAACCAAACTAAACATAAACAATAACATCCGCGACGTCGTTGATCTCGTTGCTAAGGTCGCTATGCGCGATTCTTGGTGTTCGAATCGCGCAACGTTCAGGCTCGGTCACAACACAGGACGCTCAAGTAACGGCACGTGCATCATAAGGCGTCGTACGCAGATGGCGGAACGCTGTTATAAATGATAACGTTAGCCTGCGGCGCCCTCGACTCCCACTCGTGCTCAATCATCATCCTCGCTTGAAAAGACAACTTTCGCCCCTAGTTGTGTAATGTACTATTCTTTGTTCAGCTATTTGTTCATTTAATTTTTGTTATATTATTTTATTTATTATATTAAGTTCCTTATATACGGACACATCGCATCTTTTATTAGATATTTTTACAATTTTTCACAATTATATTCGCACGCTTACAAGTTAACAAATTTAAATCTATATTTAATTTAAAAAACTCTTCCCTAGCCAGGATTCCAACCTATATAAGCTATAACTTGCATTAACCAAAAAACTTGGTAAATTTACCAAAAATGTTAGTAAACCATTATAAAAACGTCCATTCGTCCGACTTCGAAGGCAATTTTGACAAATCAATTGGTTCTAATAATAATAAACCTTTGTGACTGTCATCAAGTTATAGAGTTGCTCGAGCAACAAATACTCGTTGTTGATGCTACCAATTAATTTATAAAATGTGTGCCTCCGATAAAAGTTAATTAACATTGTTGGCTTAGTTACTACAACGAAGCCGGGGCAGTCAGCTTTATTGAAAAATCTCACGTGAGATCTCAGGCCAAAATCTCATCTAACCAATTTTTATTTTTTTACGCTTTTCAAACCATTCTCAGCAAAAAGAATATAAGAAGGAGATCGAAAAGGCTGGAGTGGAGGGTTGGAAGCGATACTACAAAAGCCGAAGCACGTTATCAGACACGGCCAGGCTGTGCACTGTGCAGTGTCCTGCAGCACCCGAAGAAGTCACTGACTGACTCGATCAGATTGGAAACAGGGGACTGGGCAAAGAATGGACAGGAGGTCCTAGAGAGCCTGATGAAAATCCACTTTCCAGACTTCAGGGAAAGAGCGGGGTCAGAGGCCGTACGGCTGACGGCCCGCGGAGAGGACTGGAGACTGGCGAAACGGATAACAGACAAGACAAGGATCAGGTAGGCTATAGGGACGTTTGAACCCTGCAAGGCGGCAGGTCCGGACGGCATTTTCCCGGCTCTGCTGCAACAGGGCATAGATTAGTCCCAGCCTTGGAGAAATTGTCCCGAGCTTGTCTGGCACTAGGATATATGCCGGAAGAATGAGGTCAAGCGAGGGTGGCATTCCTGCCCAAACCAGGTAAGATACAACACACAGTCGCAAGGGACTTCAGGCCAATCAGCATGACCTCGTTTTTACTCAAAACTCTGGAAAAGCATGTT
The DNA here is from genome assembly GCA_037356405.1 of Nasonia oneida. Classification (NCBI taxonomy): domain Eukaryota; kingdom Metazoa; phylum Arthropoda; class Insecta; order Hymenoptera; family Pteromalidae; genus Nasonia; species Nasonia oneida. Next base: position 112,923 of record JAZHPH010000079.1, read on the forward strand.
GACAGATACATTAAAGAGTTATCACTGGTAGAAGCGCCGCTGCACAGTAAGCAGCATGCCCACCAGACAGGGAAGTCGGTGGACACAGTAAACATAACTGATTTGAACATTTTTGCACCAAGAACTACAGTGCGCAATGACTCCATTATCGGTCACCCTAGACCGCATTCATGGCCGATATTAATACGTGGATACAAAAATCTACAGCGCGCAATATTTATTGACAGCCTCGTCATCGAAGATCCTTGGCACCTAGACATCGAGCGTGACCGGCTACCGCGAAACGATATTTGCATGTATGCACAAAAAGTCACGAAATCAACTTCCTAGGCCCCGTCATCAGTGACCCCGAATACTCAGAAAGTTGGTGCAGCGACAGTGCGGCAGCTGTTCATAAACATAATCTTAAATTCAAGCGGACAATGTAAACACATTTACTCTGCGCAACTTATAGAAATCTGTGGGAAAGCGATACCCAACTGTATTACTTATAGAAATCTGTGGGAAAACGATACCCAACTATATTAATTATAGAAATCTGTGGGAAAACGATACCCTACTGTATTACACATATTAGCTTGTGCGGCCAACTTCACGGTCCTACCACTTTTAGGCAAGAAAGCCAACTTCATGGTCCTACCACACTGGAGAGAAAAGTAGAGATACTGTTTTGAGCATTCGTGATATATAAACTCATTTATTATGAAATGAAACGGCTTTTTAACAAATATTTTCATTGTAAACCATAGTTTAGCTCAGAAAACATACTGATAAGCCAAAAAAACTCACGAACAGTAACGATAAGCATTCTTTTCTGTATCATGAAAAATCCGAACACCAATATAGAAGTAAATAGTGTCACAGGCGCCGCGGCTTCGTCTGCTTCTCAAACTCGCCTTCGTGGCGCTACCGCGCTACTTGATTTATTTAAATTTAATTTTTTTTCTTTGCTGGTCAATTTTACGCGCTTATTCAATTATTATTATTATTATTATTATTATTATTATTGATATTAAAATGTTGTAAAGAAATAAATGAAAGAAAGAAATTTTTTCGCGGTGACGGGAATTGAACCTGGACCTCCGCCATGGGAGTCGAGCGCGCTGACCACTTACTATTAATCACATTTACTCATAAGTTAATATTAATAATTGACCAAAATTAATAAACAATAGCAATAGCAATCTAATATAGTAATTTTTCCTACATATTTAGTAAATTTTAATATATAGTTTTCTCAGTGTATCATGCTGTGTCCGAACAGCTGAATCACTGCGTGATTTTCAAATACAACTTTACAAGGCATAAAATGCGCTTGAAAAATTCTGAAAAAAATCAGAATTACTTATTTTTTATTGCCTTTGCTTATATTATGAAAACTTATAACATTAAGCTAATCGGATTCAACTTAATGGACAAATTGAATCATAGTATTTTGATGTATGTACTGCACGAACACCAAGCACAGTCTCAGATCAGTCTCCGTCCTGAGTTAAAGTCCCCGACTTTAGCCGACCAAATTTTTAACATGCGTTTGGACATACAATATGTAAAAAACATGGGTAGCACCTCCAAACCACACAGAAAAAGGTTTTCAGCGATTTTTCGCTTCCATGTCAAGCGTGGAACCTGTTTTTCAGATGCACGCCACGACGTTTTCGGACGCATGCCCCACTCTCCAAAGTCACGACGCACGGGCCAATCAGCGCGCGTGTTTACTGTTTCTGTCTCTTCTCCCCACTCTTCCTACTCTCTAAATATACAAGAGTGAAAAATCGCTCTAATAGAGTCAAATATCACTCTGTTGGGAACAGAGCCAGTCGGAATAGAGTGAAAAGTAACTTTTTCAAGAGTGATTCATGTCACTCAAATCTATGAGTGACATGATATTTCTACTAATACTACAAACCTAACCTAAAAATAATTAAAAATGTATGTTTAGCATCACGCTGCGAGTAACTTTTAGAAAAGATAGATTTTCAAAAATTTAATTTTTGTTGAAATATTCTAGTTACAAAACTAAATCTCGGACCGTACTCGAGCATAAGAAAGGTCCATTCATGCGTTTTTATATTTTATGACTTGCTCGGGTTGCGACGCGGGGTGCTACGACACGTAGCGCGACGCGGACTTCTTTAAGGGTCTTGCCATCTGGAGTCTGTCTGTCGGGCTAGAATAGGATCATTGTTTTTAGGCAGTTTTACTGCATCACTATGTACCGTCGATACGCGCTAGGCGTTTAGTCTACGACTGAGCCTCATAGAGTCTAGATATGCTCCGTACTTCTTCTATGTGCTACTCAGAATAAAAGTCTAATATAAAAGAATATTCTGAGTTTAATATAAATTATTTAACCCATTTCCAATACTTTTTTACTATTATATTTTAGATTCATTATTTATTAACACATTATTTAATTTATTGTTCGTATTATTATTAATGTATTATTCATGCATTTATATTATTATTACCTAATGTATAGAGAATTAGGGAAATTAAAATTTTTTGACGGTGACGGGATTTGAACCTGGACCTCCAGCTTGACAGTTGAGTACACTAACCACTCATCCAAACAGGACTCATGTGTACACAGACTTTTCGGATCGAATATGTCAACTACTTTACATATTAACTAAAGTTAATAATATATGAACAATAATTAATAAATAAAATCAGCAATACTTGCATAATGTAACTAAACATCTGATTATTAGATAAGTCAATTTATACCTTTTAAATTTGCATTATTTTCCGTGCGACATCACTCCAACATCGAGTGATTCAGAGCAGGAAAATTTTATCACTCGATTACTTGAGTCATTTTTATGACTATATTGCTAGAGTGATAGAAAATCACTCTATAAGAGTGATTTGGATCATGTTATGACTCAAACTTGAGTGATCTTACTGACACTTTTTTTTAGAGTGAAAAAATCGCTCTTGGAAATTTAGAGAGTAGTCTACCGCCTGGCTGGCGGGATAGCGCGTCAAAACTCGCTGCTTGGAATCCGAAAAACAGATTCCAGCACAGCGAAACGCGCTGCAACAGAATCAAGAACTCCCTACTTCTCAATCGTGCGAAAAACCGCTGAAAACCTTTTTCTATATGCCGACAAAAAGTTACGGACCAATTACTAGTTACCCAAAAATAGCCTTTATTGCGCCCCGGGTAATTTATTACCCGGCCGAACAAACATTATTTTTTCCGGCATTACTGATCAGTTTAACCCGAGATCTTGAATTAAAAAAAAAATGTCGAAAATGAAAATGCTATTTGAAATAGGGTAAAATTCGTCAAAAATGCCTTCAAAACAAGAATTTTTAATATTTTGTCGGATTTTCTCATTTTAGACGATTTAAAATAGGGTACGACGACTACGAGCAATTTGAAGCAGTCATAACTTTTTGTTGGCATATGGTTTGAAGGTGCTACCCATGTTTTTTTACATATTGTATATCCAAACGCATGTTAAAAATTTGGTCGGCTAAAGGCGGGGACTTTAACTCAGGACGGAGACTGATCTTTATGTGCTTGGGGTTCGTGCCCATAATAATATAATTCAATTCGTCCATTAAGTTGAATTCGAGTAGCTTAATGTTATAAGTTTTCATAATATTGTCGCTCCGTACGAAGACTAGCACAGTTCAAATTTTCAAACAAAATCTAGCACACTCACGATCACAGTTCAGAAATGCCGCCAAGAGTTGCACAACTCACGTATTTCCCGCGAAGACTAGCACAACTAGCGACTTTTATTACTTAAAATGTAAGTATTTTACATTATTATTGGATTATTGGGTTAGTTAAGTTCATGAAAACCTTGTTCAAAGACAGACAAACCTCGAAGTTTTATAGTTTCGAAAATTTCTATAAAATTGAATAATTTAAAAAAATTCTTGTAAAAAATTATTGTATTTGTGAAAACAATTTTAAATTCGGTAAAAAGTTGTAAATTGTGAATATTTAAAAATGTTCATTAAGGACAGTTTTGCAAAAATCGGGAAATTTTTTTATAGAAAATCGTTGTTGAAAGTTTGAGTTGTGCTAGTTTTTGCAGTCAATGCGCGAGTTGTGCTAGTCTAGCGTGCGTCAAATGAAGTGTGCTACATATGACGGGAAATTTGAACAGTGCTACTCTTCGTAGGGAGCGACGATATAAGCATCGGCAATGAAAAATACGTAATTTTGATTCTTTCAGAATTTTTTACGCGCATTTTATGCCTTGTAAAGTCGTATTTGAAATTCACGCAGTGCTGCCACTACAAAATTTGAGAAAATAAAATCGCGTTTGAAATAGGTCCTTGTCGGAGAGGTGGCCGGGATAGGGCGTTTTCAGAGCAGTTGCCAATATATATATATATATATATATATTACATATATAGTACATCCAACTGTTTGAAGAAAAACAAATAGTTATTTTGGTTAAAACTAATAAAATTGCAATATTTTTAAAGTTGCCAAATAATTTTTCAAAAATTTCAAAATTTAAAAAGTGAGATTTTATATAAATTTTAAAATACATAAATATTGATTGAGCAGCAAAGTTAGCTGTCATCGTACAATAGCTACCAACACGGCAAACTTAGCTTCGTTTTTAATCGGCTTTTTGTAATCGTCGTATAAATTTTCTATCGTGCTTGAATTTAAGTCAATTAGTTATATGTTAATACAATGCATCAAAAAAATTGAAAACGCATATACTTCTAAATTCATACATGCAAGCAAATAAAAACTCAATCTTTTTTTACAAATATCATGTAATCGATACTATATTGAAAAATTCTATCAATCTGGGAAATTGTTAATAAAAGAAAAAGCTTTTTCATACAATGTAACATGAACTGTTTACTCTATCTCGAATCTTCGGGTGGATTAAAAGGGTTCTCCTTACGTAATCGTCGGACATGTAGAAACCAATATTTTCAGTTGTGAATTTTTAACTCTAAAGATAAATAAATTTATGGTACGCAGTTCTTGTGAGGAAATATCGACACAATCTATTTAATAGAATATGCTGTTTGATTTAAAAAATGTGAGATTTAAAAAAAATCTTTTACATAATAACAATCTACTAATTCAGTTCCAAACCCCTGGTAACCGATTTCAACGTTTTTTACAAGAAAACTTAAAAAACTACTAGTAAAAAGTTTCTTTCAGGTGAAAGCAAAACAGTCGGACAAGAGTAAAAAATAGTATCGACCGTACATGACTAATTAAACTGACAAATTGATGAACCTCAGACAAGTAATTTCTAATTACTCTGATCGAAGATGTATCAACAATGAATGTGTAGGTCCCACATTTGAAGACAATAAAGTGGCTACACAATTAAGTCATAAATAAAGTTCTATATGCAACACGGAACTAAAGTCAATCATTCCCTCGAGTGATGACATGAAAAAAAATGGTTAGTTGTGATAACTAAGTACTTGGTTAGGATAACCAAATTGCTTGGGAAAATACGCACCAACTATTTTGTTGGTATCATTAACCAAGTGGACTTAGTTAAGAAACATTGGTAACCATAACCAACTTTATGGTTGTATTTTGTGTAATCGCGAGGCGACAAACACTATTTAATCTTGGTTATCTTAATCAACATATTGGTTTGTAGTACAAACAAAATATATCGACAATGATGATTAATTTGTCAGTACAACCAAGATAATTGTTGGTTCAAGAAATAATTTAGTTCTGATTACTGAAAAAAATAGTCAAGTTTGTTTCCAGAACGATGAAGAAAAAAATTTGTTTCTGTTGTTTTTACTTTTATTTATTTATTATTTATTGTTTATTCATTTATTATTAATTATTGTTATTTATTTATATATGCAGATTTATTTTATAGACCCATTTCAAGTGTGCTATTATTTTTTACATTTAATTTACATGTTTACAATTTTATAATACAATTAATATATCTGAAAAAAATTTCTCCCTCAATGGGGATCGACGAACTCGGTTCCTTCAAATCCAAAGGCGGAGACTCTGTCGTCGTGCTAGCAATGCAGTTGGTAAATAAGAAGATTTTTGAAAATATAAGCTCCAACTCGGATTTCAACTAATATCTTGTAATACTAATAATTACAACAAAATTGTTGGTTGACCCACTATGAAAACAGTGATGTACCAGAAAAATTGTTGTCCTTACCAAGTAAATTGGTTAGTAACCTATAAAGCCGACTTTTTCATTGTAAAAAAAATCCGCTTGGTTAAATTAACCAAGCACTTAGTTCTCATAACCAATTTTTGATTAACCAATTATCACTTGGTTACCACAACTAACCATTTTTTTCCGCGTACTACCCTCGCCATCTACGACTTTAGTCCCTTGAGGCAGAATGTACTATTTTATAATAATTCAACCAAAATTTTTGATAAATTTACCAAGTTTTTTGTTTGATGTAAGTTGCAGCTTATGTATTCAAAAATGTTCTTAGTCACCAACTGCACCGAAAGAAATGGTTGGTTATGGTAACCAAGTACTTGGTTGGATTCCTTAGTAAAATACGCACCAACTATTTTATTAGTAAGTTTTACCAAGTGGGCTTGTTAAAAAATATTGGTCAGTGAAACCAAGTCTATGGTAAAATTTCCTTTGTCACTTTGTGACAACCAACATATTTTTCATTCTCTCTACCAAGTAATTTCAACAGTTTTTTTAACTAAAAATTTTGTCTTTTCTATTCTCGCGAATGAAAAAAAATTTGGTTCATTTACCTCTTTATTTATTTAATTATATTATTAATATTATTTTATTTATTTATTTAGTATCTACACGGACATATCGCGTCTTTTAGATATTTTTACAATTTTGCAGCTTATATTTTCAAAAATTTTCTTATTTACCAACTGCATCGCTAGCGCGACGACAGTCTCCGCCTTTGGACTTGAAGAACCCGAGTTCGATCCCCAGTGAGGGAGAAATTTTTTTCAGATATATTAATTGTATTATAAAATTGTAAATATGTAAATTAAATGTAAAAAATGCACACTTGAAACGGGTATTTTCCCAAGCAATTTGGTTATCCCAACCAAGTACTTGGTTATCACAACTAACCACGCTTACAACTTAACAAATTAAAATATATTTAATAAAAAAAACTTCCCTGGCAAGTAATCGAACTCGCTTCTTTCTGATCCAAAAGCGGAGACTCTGTCGTCGTGCTAGCGTCGCAGTTGCTAACTAAGAAAATTTATGAAAATATAAGCTGCAACTTACATTGACCAAAAAACTTGGTACATTACATGCATGAACTTGGTAGAATGCGATGCATTTATCTGCAATGGTCATCGTTCGAGTTATTGTATACAGTTTTATATTTTAACATAATGACTAACCCAGAATTCCTATGAAAATCAAGTTATAAAGCACAATCATATTTAGTAATGAGAGTAGTATCAAATTAGAACTGTTTGCTACTCCGATTCGGATAAACATTGGGTTTAACCTCAAAAGCGCTACACTGAAAAAAAAACTTAGCCATTTTAACTGAAATCGCACCAGTAATCCGTCATTGTACAAAGACTCGCCAAAATTACCGTAGAGTTCAGTAGTTTTAAAGAATCAGTTCGGTCGTCTTTGCTGTTGTCCCGCGTAAGCGACCAATTTTACGAGTCGCGACTCGCCAAAACTACCAGTAGCACACCGTTGTTCTTACTGAACAGTCGTTACGGTGGCAGAACGGTTAAAACTACCGGACTTTACAGCAGAAATGACTGTGTTTTTTTTCAGTGTATACAATATAGCTTATTATTGTACTTAGTCACATCTGCAAAAATCATACGAAGTTACTTTTGGAGGTCACGTGACCGGCTGATCACTGAAAAGAGATGAAATGGACACTGAACGAAAAGTAATATATCAAGCTGAATTTCAATCCGCAATATTTTACTAATAAACTAATATTTATAGAATGAGTCTTTTTCCTCAAGAAAGATTAGGTGAATAGCTTTTAACTAGATAGCGAGAAAACAGATATAGGTGCAACAATAATAATATAAATGCATTTAGAAAATATTCGTTAAGGTTAGACAGGCAAGTTTCAAAGTACATAAGGGCCACGATGCGGGCCGTCGTCGTGTCGTATACTTCGTATACTTTTATTTGCCAACGCAGCTCTATCCCCCGTTGATAAGTTAATGCTTTACATGAGCACTTGAAAAAGAAATAATGAATCATAATTTAATTTATAAAAAAAAAAATAAATTACTTAAAAGTTCAGTGTAATACATTGTGTTACACATACCTTAATATGTACCTATATACTACTACTATGAAGTTTTACAATAAATGCAACAGTGTAAAAAATGTTATGCATAATAATTTAATTAGTTCTGCATATTGTAATTTCATCAATGTTATATAACAATGTTATGTAGGATTCGATTTAAGCTTAAAGACTTTTTACGCGAATTATATACGAAATTTATGTCTACAATTAATTAAAATTATAAAGAAGCTCAACAGAGTGAGATATATAAAAAAAAAGGATTCCACTTGATCTACAAAGTGGTGTTCATTTTTGCACTACACAAAGTAATAAATTTGTTTAATTACTTTTTATTTATAGCAAGATAAACATATAAAGAATAAAATGTGCGTATATAATAAAATATTAAATGTTGAAAGTTAAATGATAGAACAGAATCTAGAAGTAAAGACTGAGAATATAATATATACACTGCTAGTTTTGCAATTTACAGCGTCTGAGATTAGACATATACATGTTAATACATGCAAGTCAAGATAGTAAAATCGACGTTATTATTTTTCAATAATAGAGATTTCATGCTATTAGTTCGAGCAGAATAGTATAATTTATGCATACGTATAAGTACTAAACTTTAAATATAATCTTATTAATCATTAAGAAAGTATTTTGAAAAAGAAAAACAAACGAAGTTATGCCATACTAGTTCTTAACGGCGTTTCGAGTTTTATAGATCCGTTTGAAAATCCATCGTAACAATCTTCATCACTCCTATCAGGACAGTCTGGGTGTCCATCGCATCTGTAGATGCGCTCTATACATTTGTTTCCACTCACACATTTGAATTGGATTGGCGTACAGTTTTTTGCTAATCAAAAATGTAGAATTAAACTAGATGAATTAAAAAAATTACGTTCATAAAAGGTTCCACTCTAATACATATTCCAACAATTAGTTTGACAATTAGTACTGATATTAATGAAAGAGAATTAAAGCATTTAGAGTCATATCGAAATTTCTAAACGTAAATATTAATTTGCATGAATAAGTATGTACCACATTCAAGCTCATCTTCTGCCCCCAAACAGTGGTCTATTCCATCACATACTAATTTCTTAGGTATACAAGAACCATCACCGCAAGTAAAGTCCGTAGAAGGGCAAGGGGCAATGTCTAAGAATTAAAAAGCATAAGGTAATTAGCAGATAAAAATATATTAAAAAATTCTTAAATCATTTATATTATAGAAACTGCTTCTAAAACAAAGATGATTTCACGCTTTCCTTACGAAACAAATTTTCAGTTAACTCTATAGCCTGGCATGCATATTTTCTCCATACTTTTTGCATAACTTTCCTATAGACTTGCAAAATTTCTACAGCTTTTCCTTCAGCGCTTATGTAGACTTTTCACGTCTGCTGAAGCGGACTTAAGTTTTGGATACGAAAATAAATATCATAGTATAGCGTTTACTGTTACTGCTGCATGCTGTTTACTTGTAAAATACGAATGTAGAATGGTTATTAGGGCTCTAGTAGTATGTACATTGCAATACATGTGATCTAAATGGCACTTTATTACACCGCGCATAGTTAGTTAGCAGCGATACCACAGCGCCGTATAAAATGCCGACTTAGGTTACAAGTATCGTATACTATTTTACAGCACCAACCTGCCCTAAGTCCTATCACGTCTATCTTTGACATAGCGGACTTAGGGCAGGCAGATGCTATAAAATTTTATTTGATTAAATATGTAGGCGAACACATTGAAAACACCTTAAGGGCATGTGGGAGCTGAAAACACTGTTTTTCTGTTCCATATAACTTTTTTAATAAAGCTTGCAATGAAAAACCAAGACCAGAGCGCCATAGTGTTGAGTTTAGTGAATCATTCTGCCGAAAAAAAAATACCAATCGGACTTTTAGTTTTTGTAAAAGTTGTGAAATACAAGCGGGTGTTTACGCGTGTTTATGCGATTATAGCGCCAACCTCAAACACCAATTTCACTTATTAACTTTTTTTAATTTGAAACTTCATCAATATAATGAGCAGAGCGCCATAGGTTTGAGATAAGTGAATCATTCTACCGATAAAAAATGTCAATACGGCTTTTAGTTTTTTTTTTTGCATTTGAAATAATAAATACCCCGTGGCGAATTTGCGAAGCTATAGCTCCCACCACCCCTTGTAATGTGACTGTAATGTGTAACTTAATGCCGCTGATTACGGGCTTCTGGATGCTGCCCAAAAACGCGCAACGTTGTACATGTCTACGTATGCACTGTATTCGGGAGTTCAAGCTCCGTTAGAGGGCGCTGAAACGAGCGTTAAGAGTTTAAGAGTTATACCGAAGTCACATGATATGCAGTAGGAAATTTAATCTTCTAAGAAAAAATATAAAAATTTTGCCAAACTTGATTGAAAATTATTTTTTTTTAGATTCTAGACAAAGTATTACACATAAATATAATATTGTTTCATTTTACTATTGTATACCCTGTGAAATAAAAAATTAGTATTTACCGGAATACTGCAGGGGTAAATGCAAATGTGCAAGACAGTCTCAAGACTAGTATATTTGTGTATAGGTAAACGTGGCGGTGCGTTTTTTCCCGGCTGATGTGAAACGGACGCACTGATGAGTTGTCGAGACCTGAAACCGCGCACATAAACCCTATGTGCACCGAAATTTAGTAGTAAAAAAATTATTACCTAATATAGTGTATTCGGGAGAGGTAAGTAAACAGATGTACACACAAGAATGGTTTTAGAGGTACTGATTTTATTCGCTCTTCGTTTATGTGGCTTAAGGGGATGTCGTCCCAAAAGCTTCGCAAATCCGCCACGGGGTATTTTGTATTTCCAAACGTCATTTTATAACGTCATTTTATAACGTCATTTAATAACGTCATTTAATGACGTCATTTTTTTTCAACAGGGGTGAGTAGTAACTTAAGTAGTAACTCTTTTTTAAATAATGTTAAGGTTATTACTTAAATTGCAACTTAAGGAAGCCACCATCCATACTGCGAGGGTAGCTGATGATGGCCCGGTATGCGATACTTTTCATTACTTTTGTTTTAAGGGGATGTCGTTCCAAAAAACACTGTTTTTCTATTACATAAAACTTTTTGAATAAAGTTTGCAAATGAAAAACCGAGTCTGTAGCGCCGTAGTGTTAAGTTTAATAAATCGTTCTATCGAAAGAAAATTTTGATCGGTCTTTTTGTTTTTCTAAAATCTTGGAAATACGAACAGATGTTTACGCGTACTTCGTCGTACTCATGCGATTACAGCTCCAATCTTAAAATCTAATTTTGCATAAAACTGTTTAAATAAAGCTTGCAAATGAAAAACCGAGTCTGTAGCGCCGTAGTGTTAAGTTTAATGAATCGTTCTACCGAAAGAAAAATTCGATCGTACTTTCTGTTTCTAGAAGTTTGGAAATACAAAATATCCCGTGGTGGATTTACGAAACTTTTGGGACGACATCCCTTAAGAGTGTTCCACTCCTCGAGTGATCCATCACCTAGCGGAGAAAACTTTTTTTGTTTATTATAATTATTTAACTAACCTTATCACCGTAAATCGAGTTTCAGCACTTGCAATAAGTATTAAGGAATGTTTAAAAAAAATTAAGCAATTAAAATTAAATAATAGCGACGTATTTCATCGGAAAAAGTCAAATTGTAGTTAGCAAAATGGCCACTGCTTCTTAAAATTTGTCCGACAAAATAAAATGTTAATTTAAACTTTTATCTAAGAAACTTAATTTTGTTATATTCTTTGATACCTACTACACGTGCTGAAATTTCCTAATACCCACTTTTTGACCGTTAAGCCTATTTAAATAATTAATGATTATTGAGGTGTAACGTGGGGTGCTGGTAAAAATTCAAACTTCCAGCATAAAGGTGGAGCTCTTTTAAAATAGGGTTTGTTTACGGTATAACTCTCAGCAGTACCGAACTCAACCGCTAGGTGTGCCACTTTTGCTTCAACGCCCAGATGTGCATTGTTCTTCGAAGAGTTTCAGCGATTTCGGGCTGCTGAGTGCTGGAGTCCGATACTCGTAACTCCGCTGCATGAAAATCTAGGGGGCACTGGATACCGGTCAATCGTGCAGGTTATGCCATGAGGTGTTTTTAGTGCATTTATGCAGTTTACCTCATGAAATAAAAGTAAAGATTTTTACTAACTATAACAACATGAAAATCCAATGCTTATGATCATGATTAACTGGCCAATGTAGTATAAATTGTAATCGCTATGTGACTGTATAGTGCATACTGCATTTGTACTTGTACATTTTACTCGGTGAGTTCAAGTTAAAACAAGAAAAACAAAAATAAATAATTGAGTAGGAATGTCACAGCCCAAATAACTATTCTATATTCGTATTTCACAAGCGAACAATAGCACTAGCATTAAGCCCTAATGCAGTCCGAACCGTTCAATAGCTATAATATGATACTTATTTCCCTTCAGTACGAATCCACCGAGCGACGCCATCCATCTCGATACAGCTCGAATAGTATAAAATACGACAGAATGGAAAAAAGTCACCATATAGATTCTATATCCGGATAGTAGTAACGATATGATCGGCACTAGCAGTTATTCAAACAGGGAACATTATATTGAAACCAACATTAATTAAGTAAAGTTAAGTAATTCGCAGTGCAATTTATTTATTATTCCAGAAAATGTACAAGATATGAAGTTCATATCTGTAATCCTGCAGAGGTACACAGTAGGTACCTGTTGGCAGGCCTGGTTACAAAAAAGAAAATACAAAAAATACTTATAATTAAGACTTAAGACTATTTATATACAGTTATTTATATACGTTTATTTCAATATTCTAACAGAATTTGTTGCGCACGCGCCATTATAACAATTTTATAACCCTAGACCTTAACAATTATATTTATCCACTCTTTAATAAGTCTCTTATGCGAGTGTTTTTCTATATTCAACGCTTTTAGGTTATTTGGCGGCTCATTGAACACATTAATTGCTTTCATAAAGCTATTCTTATTACTAATTCTTTTTTTCGTTTTAGGTATAATAATACTTTTGTTTCTCGTAACACTATCTGATGCTAAAAATTTGTCTTTCAGATCATTGTAATGTGCTTTCAAAGATTCTAGTGCGAAAAGTTGTCCTATATTTAATGGGTTTTCATTCACTATGAAATTATTTTTATTGACAATTCTTAAGATTTTGTTCTGAAGCTTTTGTAATTTGACTCGACAATTACTATAGGCTCCGCCCCAAGCTATTATACCATAGCTTATTACGCTATGGAAGAAAGCGTAATAAATCATTCTGAGTGTCTCTGTGTGCATGTATTTAGAAATTTTATAAAAAATATATACTAGGTACTTAATTTTATCAATTATGTATTGAATATGGCTGTCCCACTTTAGATTGCTGTCAAAGACATATTTAATATTTTCTATTCTAGTTACATTTTTATCATAAATTTTTACATTTATTTGCGCTGGAACGCTACCAATACTACTTCCAAATGTCATGCACACAGTTTTTCCTACATTTAATGACAATTTGTTTACAGCCAGCCACTCAGCTATCACAGATAAAAACTTGTTCATGCTAACTTGGGTTTCTAGCCAATCCTTTCCAGAAGCTATGATAGCAGTATCGTGAGCATACGAAATTATTGACTCAGTAGGAACCTCCTTTAATATATCGTTAATGTATATAATGAAAAGCATCGGTCCCAAGATCGTTCCTTGAGGGACACCAGTATTAACTTCTAAGCTATCACTCTCAGTACCATCTATTTTGACTACTTGGTGTCTATTACTTAGATAGCTGGATAGGAGATCCAACGCTTGACCCCTGATTCCAATACGATATAATTTCGCAAGTAGTATACTGTGATCTACAGTATCAAACGCTTTCGCCAAGTCTAGGAAAGTTATTATTATAGGTTTGCTCTTATCAACATTGTTATACAGTACGTTAGTTCAATTATTCAGCGCATCTTTAGTACCAATCCCTCTCATAAAACCAAATTGTTGCTTTGATATAATATTGCACTGTTCAATAAAATCATGTATTCTATTGTATATAATTCGCTCAAAAATTTTTGCAACATTTGATATGAGAGAGATAGGTCGATAGTTCGTTATTTTACTTTTTTCTCTTGATTTATATACCGGCACTACTTTGGCCCTTTTAGGGCACCTGGCCATATCGCATTTTCAATACACTTGTTGAAAGTATGGGTCAGAGGATCTGCTATACAGTTACATAGTAGTTTCAAAGTCTTGGTGTTTATCTTATCAACTCCCCCATTTTTCAGTTTCAGTGTGTTGATTATGCTCATTATTTCCGCGTTACTTGTTGGCTTCATGAAAATCGAAAGAGGATTCATGGCCGGGAGCTTAAGTTCAGCATTTACTGGTTTAACGATACTTGCACTCAAATTCCTACCTATTTCACAAAAAAAATGATTCATACTTTGTGCAATTTGGAATTTGTCCGTAATTTTTTTATCATTAATCTTTATATGATTTATGGCATCATTTGATTTTTTAACTTTCCCAATTTTTGTATTTATTATTTCCCAAAGTTTTTTTGAGTTATTGGAATTTTTCTGTACAAGATTTAATTCGTATTTTATTTTGGCATCAGTAATAACCTTATCCAAAACTTTAACATAGGTCTTATACTCTGCTTTTAGTTGTTCATTTCGCACATCCCGTTGCCATAAATTATATAAAAATTCTTTTGTTTCACATGACCTGATTATTCCATCAGTGATCCAGTTTTTCCTACCAGTGTGCTTTTTAGCATTTCTCTTTGTTTTCGCTAATTCAATGCATAGTTTAATCTCATCTAACAGTTTCTTAACGACTAAATTTGGATCAGTTATCGACAATATTTCATTCCAGTTCTTAGAGTTCGCAGTATTTATTAATTTGTTGCAGTTTAAGAATACATATGGCTCTTTAGTTACTGATTTCATCTTATTTACAGCAATAAATATCGGATAATGATCTGTTATATCTAGTTTAAGCTTGTATGTGTATGAGTTTATGTTATGTGATTTAATGAAAATATTGTCAATACATGATCCCTTAGCTCTACCGATAGGTGGTTTTGTAATACCCACAAAACCAGGAACGTATCCTTTATCGAGAAAATTACACAGGAAATCTTGGCTATAATGATCACAGTTAAGTAGGTCGATATTAAAATCACCTATCACTAAGTGATTTTTTACATTTTTCTTATAAACTAAACACTTATTAAGGTATAGTATAAACTCCGATTTCGGGATCCCGTGTGATCTATACAACGCTGATATTTCAAGACTGCTTTTATCATTTAAAGTTATCCTAGTATTTACTATCCTAATTCTTCCAGCTTCTACAACCTCGGTACTTTGGACTAGATTGTTATTGACAAAAACGATGACTCCATCATTTTTGTTTATCCTACTTTCGTTATAATACGTTTTATATTCGTAGTCAGGACCATTCAGTTGATACATTTTATAATTAATTAGTTCAAATGCTTCAGAACATATCACGATCGCTGGTTTGATAGTTAGACGTTCTATTAAGATTTTGAGGTTATCAAAATTTGCTTTCATACTTCGAATGTTAATATGCATGATAAAGTCTTTTTATTGCTTATAAATTTATTAAGATTTTCAATATTTCCGCATGTCTTTTCTTTTTGCATCGAATCATTTTTAAACCTATCTAAATAATCGAAATTATCCATTTTTACCTATTTTAATCCTGTTTTTTTACTCTTGTTGCCCGGTGTCGATGCAGAGGAATGCGGCTTCAGTTGATTTGGTGGAATTTGTTGATCCCGCTTTGTGAGAGGTCTTCGGTTGAGTTCAGTTTCTTGTCTTGTTTTGTTACGTAGTGTCCCATTCTCGAGTTGTACATTAGCTACGACGTTATTACCATTTATAGGTAAATTACGCCTATTTGCTAATTCCAAGTTGTAGTAGATCAGTTCCATTACCGGTAAAGTAGGTTTTATCGGATAATCGATAGAGTCAATATATTTATCAATTTTCTTTTTTAAAATGCTGCAAAGCTTCGGGTTATAGGTGTGATGCTTTGTGTCTAATTTTGAGTTGAATTTTGCATTACTAAAGTAACAGTTTATGCACCTGACATAATCTTGATCACAATCACAAGTATTGTGCTTTCCGGAGCATTTCAAAAACAGAATCTCATTTTGACATTTCTTGGCATTGTGTCCAAATCTACCGCACTTGAAACAAGGACAGATGTTGACCAAATCATAGGCTTTACATTGTTGATGTCCAACAAAGATTTTGTTATTACTATCTCGTACATGCTTGTAAAATTCAGCTGGGACTTCCATTATGACTGTACTTAAGCTGGTATGATTATTCTTGTACATGTGTATAGCTTGGCCTCGTTTTTCAAAATGACTAAAGTTCCTTTCATTGATGTCCTTCTCGATATCCGAGATTTCCATATTTGTGTGATTATCAATGCCAACTATCTTGATCTTCGGATTTTTTAGTTCATTCTTCATGATATTACATTGGTCCACTAACTTTTCTTTTAGCACTGTCTCTGTTAATTCCGCACTATTATCATTAAGGCAGCTTATAATAACTTCTTCGTTTTTATTGACATAGATGTTTTTAGTTTGGATATTTTTTTCAGCTGTGAGGCATTCAATAACAGTCTTCATGACATCAATACTGCTATCACTGTTTTCCTTACTGAAACTTTTGGAACTTTTTTATGGGTTGGTCTTGGGTACTTTAAAACAGCTGAGTACGCAAGGAAATTGCTATCCGTTTTGCTACTGCTGTTTTGCAACTTTTCTTTCAAGAGATCATTTTTCTTTGTCAGTTCACTCACTAACCTGTTCAACAACATGTTCTCGGTTTTCAGCAGTTCAAGATCACTTTCTTCAATGGATTCATTTTCTAGTTGGTCTTGAGTCCTGTTACTAGCCTCAGCCAGAAGGTCACTCCTCACCTCTTCTGATTTTTTTAATTTAATCTGAGCTATCAAAATGGCTGCTGACTCACTCAGAGGTTCCTCTTCAATTTTTGAGGTTATATTTCGCTCGCTGTATTCCGAGCAAACCATAAAGTTATTTCCGATAAACTTATAGTTTTCATTCTTTTGTCTGAGGCAGCTAAAATGATATGCCTCATCACAAATTACACAACCTGCTGTTGTTGCTGGTTTTTGTTTGCAACATACAAAATTACCGCGACACTTATCAGGAGGTTTATCCCGGCGCGGCGCTATCTTGACGAAAAAGTTAATTTTAATTATTTAACGTTTCTACTATTTTTTATAACTCATTAAAAATTTAGTGATCCAAACATAACGCCATTTGGAACGCGCAAACAAACGTGGGTAAGGGTAAAAATGTTGAAGAATAAAAATTATAAACGGTAAATATTAAAATTTTTAAATTTAAAAACTGAGACTTTAAATGAAAAAATTTATAAAATAAAAATGTTTAATCGAAATATTGTGAAAGGGATATTTTTAGTAACTTCAAAATTTAATTTTTCAAAATTCTACATTTCAGATATTTTAGGACTTAAAATTTTATTGTTCGTTATAAATCAATTCGTAAATTCTCCTTCCAAATCTTTATTTTTCAAAATTTTACATAATTTTAATATTTAATTTTAGAATTAATTGAAAAATTTTATATATGTTCCCTGTTATAGGGAAGATGCACCCAGTGTGGAATTACTTAGCGAATTTTACTATAACTTTTGATTAGGACCATGACAATTTTTCAACCTGGAGAATTTGCTTACTGTTATAGGGGCCTTTGATGTCCTGTACGGTGGCGTCATTGATTTTGCAAAATAAACACTGGGTTACCAATGGGAAACTAAACCGTAAAAGTTAATTTTTTTATATAGAAAGAATGTCGCCCAGTTTGGAACACCATTGATACTTACAATAATTACGATACGTATACGTTGTGATCGCCTGGAAACTATTACAATTTTTTGCTTTTTGTGAAGAAATTTTATTTCAGCCGGTTTACCATTGTTTGCCGCCGATTTTATCAATATTTCCAAAATGCACCGAAATCGATCGCAGTTTCTCTTCGACTTTTCCTCAAGGAAATTCCAGGTTATAAACAATACTTTTTTAGCTATTGTAAGCGTTTGAAAGTCTTACATTGAAATATCAAACAATCCGCATGACCTACTCACAATCTCATGCTAAAACACGCCCGGCTGAAAATAACCATGCGAAAATTGTATGACTACTCATATGAGACTTATATTATACTCTCAACCGAATCCTCATATGAAAATCATATAAATGCCATATGGTATATCGCGAATTCTCATAAAAATAAAGAATTATACTACATGCTCTTCCGTTATCTGAACGTGGGGACTCGTGGAGATTTTAACCCAGAATCTCAAGATTATGAAGTAAGCTTTTTACTACCGAGTCATCGTGACCTTTTATGTCGATTACTTTAGTATAGTAATTATAGCTTACACGTTCTTGTATGTTTTATTTATTACTACTCAATTACAATCAGTGTGTCTCAATAATAGTACATTATAGCACAGCCTACCTAAGCCCGATGTCACACTTATCCGTGTCATAAGCAGTCCTATTTTGCACCGTGACTTTAGCGCACGAGCGTAGTACGTGTGATTAACTCGGTGCAAAAAAGGATTACTTAGGTCACGAATAGGCGTGACTAAAAGGCGGACTTAGGTTACAGTGTGCTATAATAATGAATAAAGCATACAAAGATGTATTTATTAAAAAACGATTATTTCATTCTACTAAATTTTTATTTCATATTAATATTAATATTTTATTTAATTCTACTAAAGTGATCGAATTGGGTGGTAACAACTGGGGAGTCCGGATTTTTTCAATGCAATATTTATGTAAAAATAATTTTCTCGGTATATCTTAACAAATTAACAGTCGAGAGAGAGAAAGAGAGAGAGAGAGCGAGCGAGAGAGAGAGAGAGCAATTTAAATAAGTATCAGGATAGCGTTATAGGGTACGTAGCATGATTACATATTTTTATGAGAATTCGCAATATAGTATATGAAAATAGTATATAGGAATTCGGTCAAGAGTATCATATGAGCCTCATATGAGCACTTTTACGATTCTCATGTAAGTACTCATACGATTACTTTCAGCCGGGCGATGCATACTGGAGATAAATGCTTTGTTTCGATTTAAAATCAAACGTGTGATTGCGCCTTGTTGTTCTTCGATCGAACGATGCAGGATAAAGGGCTAACTCCAGACTTTTTCGAAAGTTCAAAGTTCAAACTATTCTTCTATAAAGGTCAAATTCATTGAACTTGCCTAATATTGATTTGCCAAAGAAGTGAAAATGATCTTTTAGCAGCTTTAAAAATGAGAAAAACAATACTGTCCAATCAACTTTGTCCCTCTCGCTCGAGCAACACGACTTTGAAGTGCGACTTTTAAAACGTTAACAACTACGGACCTACCTACAGAAGCTGGCAACTAATGGCATTCCACGCTAGTTATTGCGCATCTCCCCTATTTATTTTTCTCCCTCTGATAATATTATTCATAAATAATAATTTATACTACATAACTTAAGAATCACACATTTAAATTGAGTTTTAGATTCTCGTAGTATGAAATACGGTTCGCAACTGATGCGTAAGGTGATTTTCACCTCATGTGACTTTTCTTACTCGCTACGCTCGTGTGAAAAACGTCGCATGAGGCAAATAATCACCTTCCACACCTGTATCGAAATGTACTATACACGTGCCATTAGTTGTTCTTCATGGCACTCCCTACGGTAGGGTGCTTATACACGCCGTGCTGTAAAGTACGACTTATGCCATTAGTATCGTAATGTATTATTATACTATTATAATAAAGCTGCAGACATTCTGTAAAGATAATACTGCAAAAAGTATAATGTAGAAAATATGCATGTCATGCTGCAACTGCGACTGCAGACTCTTTCATAAGGGTAAAGATTTCCTTGAATTAATATTCCAGCAAAGTCAAACAAAATTATTTATCGTGAAAAAATGATTCATTTAAGAATTACTACATAAATCACTACTTTCGGTGATAATATAATTACCACAATCTCTTTCATCAGAACCATCTCTGCAGTCTTGAATTCCATTGCATAAAGAACTATAGGAAACACAGTTTCCATCTTCGCAATAGAAATCGTCAGCTCTGCAATCTATTTCATGTAAGAAATAAATGTTAATGAATTTTGATGAAATATTATTTGAGAAAAAAATTCACGTATGAAACATTTCAAGTTAATCAAATCGTTTAATAGCAACCAACGCATTCACATTTAACTCTATCTCACCTTTCCCCCTCTCGCATATCCGCATATATATATGTGGGTGTGTGCGTTGATAAATTTTATATCACCAAAGATATTTTTTATATCATTCTTCAAAATGATTACTTAAAAATATATTTATTTATATGCACGAAAGCAATTTAAATTTTAATCTTTTTTTTTTCTTGCAACGCGTGCTCTGCCAATTCTGCTTCTTTAATTTGAAGTACGTAATAGATAATTATTACATAGTTGTGCAACGTAACAGATACGCTAACACTTACATTTTTTTAAAAAATACTATTTTATTTCTAACCACTTGGAAATGCATCCCTTTTTAGTTTCAATTCGGGCGTCCAAGCAAAATTGGCACACCTAGCGGTAGAATTTAGAAGCACTGAGAGTTATACCAAAACAATCATCAATGTAGGTACCTTAACCTCTTTCACAAATAAAACGCAACTTTTCAATTTCAATTAAATGCATCAATTTCCCATTTACTTACCGATTTAGAAGTAAAAAAACACCTACAATGTGTTTGCACTGCCCAGAATTTCCTGCCTGACAACTACAATGAACGTACAGGGTCTTACTGTTACCATTATTAGTGGTGATTTGAATATTCATTTCATGTGGGTAATCAGTTAACGAAGTGGATTTTAAACGCAAGCCAAAGTATTCATCCACTTGCACATTTTGAACATTTGAAGTACCACAAAGCCCACATAATAGAATATGATTAGAATTTAAGATTCTGCAACCTTCCTCAAATGATCTACTTCCCTCATTGATATATTTCATTAACTCAAAAATTTCTACAATTACACTGACCATTGCGAAATAACTAAGGAATTGCAACTAAATAAAGAAAATGATAAATGGAAAGTGAGCAGGTTTGAACGTGCCTCCAGCTACCACGTGACTTTGGTATAACTCTCAGCTGCGACACCAGAGCCATCTCACGGGGCTTGGACGCCCAAATTATACTTAATTATTTTTACTCGCAGTACACTCCGAGGGGCACTAAGGGGAAGAATCTATCTTTAAAAAAGTGATGACCAGATGTTTTGAAGTTATTAATAAGGCGATTTGATTGGTTAAGAAACAAATATTCGGTCTGAATACGATTCTAAGAAAATTGAGCGCATGAAGCGCGCGCTAGATTCAGTTAGTAAACTTTAAATATTCTGGTCCGCCAGCCATGAGACTTTTTGGCAGTATTAACTGGATTGCGCACAAAATTATTTACAACACAGTAAGCTCTGCGAAAAAAATGTCATGACGGGTGGACCAGGATATATAGAAGGATTTTGTCTCTCGAGTGTACATCAAGCTTCCTCAAGAAGAATGCGAAAATCGGATCCTTTATTATCAGAGATCTTAAAGGGTTCCCAAAGTCAATTAAAAATTCAAATTTCTCGCTACAAAATGGCAGACTGAAAAACCATTAGTTCACTTATAACAATTAATAAAAAAAATTAGGAAAAACCAAGATGTAGTTGCTCTCCGTTATGTAATGACCGATCATTTTCCAAAGTTTCAAGTTATTTCAACAAAATGTCCCCGATAAAACCTTGAAAAATTTTTTTAATTTTTTCAAAGTTTGGAAAATGATCGGTCATTACATAACGGAGAGCAACTACATCTTGGTTTTTCCTAATTTTTTTTATTAATTGTTATAAGTGAACTAATGGTTTTTTCTTCTGCTATTTTGTGGCGCGAAATTTGAATTTTTAATTGACTTTGGGACCTCCTTAAAAGTCCTTATAACTAGCTAGCTAGCTTTATAGCTTCTAAATCAAAAGACAAATATTAATTTTAGAAGACTTTAAATATCTACGTTGATTCGAGGAAGTGTGCGTGTGTGTCTAATATGTGCACTGAGAAAAATGATCTAATAAAAGTTATTATAAGTTCAGGAAAAATTACTATAATACATAGTGACGGCGGGATATACTTGTATTATATTAAATTTTATTATATGTAACGTAGTAATTTTTAAGGCTCATGAAATATTTTGAAAAATTTAATTTTAACCCCTTTTACCCTTTCTTAGTTGCGTATTTGTACCCTGGTAGAAATTTCCCCAACCAAAATGGCCAATACACCAATTATTCGCCAATTTTTTACACCAATATGCTTGGCGAAAGTTTAGCCAACAAAAGAGCAACGGTTGACGAATTCTATATTAATGTTATATTTTTTATATCCCGATTGTAGCTTATGTCAGCAATATAGTTTTCGATGCTTAGATGCGAATACTGACATTGTCAATGACGATGTCTGGGATGTTTACTTGGCAGTTTTTTGTGCGTAAATGTAAATATCGTTTTGAAATAGTTTCTATAGGTGTATATGGGCAATTCTACGAGAAAAATGCCATTTTCTAATTGCAGAAACGGAAAAAGACAAAAGACAACGCGCCAGAAACTTTTTTTTTCTTATTGAATATGTTTAGAACAATGCAAAACAACGTTCTAACACCGAAAAAGTGCCTTGTAACACTGTTTTATAGGCCCATAAAGTTTGTCGAAAAATTGCCATTGTTCAATGGCATGTACCTAATGCATAAGGGCACAAACAGAAAATGTATTACGGTAGAATGAAAGAACAGGAAAAGAGCTTCAATTTAAAAAAAAAATGCGTTGAAAATGCTTGATTTGGTCAAAAGTTATGCACAAAGTATTACAAACTATGGCATCATTGCATGGGGTGGGGCTTATAACAATTACTTAAATTTAATTCAAGGAATACAAAAGAAAATACTTTGAATTATAAATAAAAACTGTTATATAGCAGAGAACCAACCTCTAAGTATAAGGCAAATGTTCGAACTAGAGTGTATAGTATATCATTATAATGAATTAAGAGACAGATACATAAGAAGTACAAACAAGACACGAAACAAGAATCTACCATTGCCTAAAATTGATAAAACAGTAAGCAAGAAAAGCAGTTATTTCGTGGCTGTGAGTGTATTTAACACGCTACCGAATGATGTCAAAGACTTAGCAATAAGTAAAATCTCTATGAAAAGAACATTAAAGAGGTTTATAGAAAAGAATTAACTTTTGGATGTTATATTTGTTATATTTTTTTATATTTTCATATTGTTAACTTGCTATGAAAAGGAAAAAGGGCATGATATCGTTAAATGCGTTATCTTGGCTCTATATGGTAGTTTTAAGTATATTAGTATTAGTGATTATGCCATCCCTATGTACAGGCAACTGTGTTTGCCTCTATAGGATGCCTTTTAAAGGGCATATGTATATGGTGTTGAAATAAATAAATAAATAAATAAATAAAACTGAAAATGCGGAATAATCATGAAAAAAGATGCAAATTTCTCGGCTTTTTTTTAGATTTAAGCTCTTTTCCCGTTCTTTCATGCAAGAAATGTCCTACCTAATAATATGGCACATATAAACATTGTTTTATTTTTCTTACATTATACCTGCATATATTTAATAGTTTAATTCATTTTTTAAACAATTTAGGAAAAATATAAATAAAAAATTTAATTTTTCATGTTTTGACAATTTAAGGTGTATTCGTCCCCTTAATCAAAATTATTAAGAAAACGTAATCTCAGAAGTATATTTTGAAATCCTCCATATTCGTTGGGCAATAAATGCTGAAATCCGTGGCGAAATACGGGGTCTTATTGGCAAACCGATACTCAAAGGGGGGAAAGCTTTTTGAATTTCACCAAGTGATGGCAAATAAATGGGGAACGTTTCTACCAGGGTGTATTAGAATAAATTAATGAAGAAATTAATTTTTTTTTCGGCGGTGACAGGAATCGACCCAGAATTTCCGGGATGGCAGTTAAATGCGCTGACCACTTACCAAAACAAAACTGTTATGTACCAAATTTCAGATCTGACATATTCAACACCCTCACTTATGGGTTAACATTAATAATAATAGAACAAACATTAATAAATAGTAGCAGCAAAAAGTAAATAATGGTTCGTTAATATTATATACACGTAAAATAATTGAGTTTAATAAACTTCGATTACCATAGATTAGGTTTAGGAAGACATATAACCTCAAACTGGGACGCGGGAAAGAATTCCTGTATAATATTAGAGACAACAATTTTTACTATGTTACATATTAAATTTTACTGAAGCCAAATCCATACTATGTACTATGGTAATTTTTTTCAGAAATTCGTAAGAATTTTTACTATGTTCATAATAAAAATTACTAGCATATAGTAAAAATCTTCAGAATGCAAGTATATCCCGCCATTACTAGAAATCATCGTAATTTTTTCTGAACTTATAGCAACTTTCATTACATAATTTTTCTCAGTGCGTGTGCGTGTGTATATAAGCTTCAAAAATAAGGTAAACAAATTTTTCCTCACATTTGATTGAGTAAAAAAGTTCTAACTCAGGCTACTGATAGTAGAATCAAAAATAAGAGGTGTACACAATCCACGTATGAATAGTTTGATCTACATAGGATAAAAATGGCTTTGAAAGTTAATTAAAATGAACATTATTCATAATGCCCTACCCTGGTAGAAAATAAACGAGACCTGCTGGCTAAGACATTGAGTAATCGATTATTTCATATAAAAGAATTTCAACTCAAACATGCCTGATTTCAGGCTGAAAACAGACTCATAGATCTTTGTCCGTATCTGATGATACATATAGGAAACGCGATCGACCGATATTGTAAACATATATTAAAATTACTGCTGGTAAAAAGGAAAGTCTTACGAAATATTAACACTTCCGTCTAAGTTCAGTACTAGACGCGAAAAGAAACTTGAAGGCGACGCAGCTCGGCATGGAAAGTTAAGCTGCAGTTACCGCCGCACACGTTTACTCCCGACCGGCGCATGAGTACTAGAAAATCGCGCAAAATAATTAGGTTAACCACGTATTAACCAGTTCTTAAGTAGAAAACGTCGCCAGGTGTCGAGGTTCTTCGCTAATTTCTTATCCATGATCTCTAAAGCTCTTTATTATACTGTGTAATAATAAGAATTTACTTAAATTACAGGCCCATAGTAAACTACAATAAACACTAAAAACATTTGAAGTATATGTTTTTATTGATGCGAATAAAACAAAGATGTAAATGCCCCTGAAAATATCCTCGAAGAAAAAAACTTCTTATCATTTCAATATTCATAAGTACTTATTACTACATGTTGATCAAAATAATAGTATATTGTGCAACTAGGGGGGAAAATTGGATTTTTCTAGCGAGGGTAATGTTTTAAGCACGAGTGGGAGTCGAGGGTGCCGTAGACGCCCGAGACGGACACGAGTGATCAAAACATCACCCGAATCTGAAAAAGCCACTCCCCCCTTGTTGCACACCGTACTTTTTATGATAAGTGCACGAATAGGCCACTTATGCATATGAAAAGAATAAGAAATTCGAGGACTTTTCAAAGTAAAACAATAGTATACTGAAAATTTTGAAAATTTTGAAAATTCTTATATAGACACACACATCCATCGGATAGGCTGCAGTGTGAGGAAACAATTCTCCCTTGGAAGGAAAAAGTTTTTTCCTCCCAAGGGAATAGTTTTTTCCCGCTGCTGAGAAAAACTCGATTTTCCATTCATTCTACATACATGGAAAGTGGCCTTTTTAGTGCACGTATCATGAAAAATTATTTAATATTATTTAGTATTGGTTTGAAATTGTTTTTTCATTTATTTAATAAGAAAATAAGTTTTTGTAATTTGTTTAAAACTGAGTTTTTTAGGCCCTTGCTTTTCCCCATATTTATTATTTAATGCAATAAACATTGCAAATTGATAATGCAGGGTTTATGTCACACGGGCTATAAAATAGTATATATCGTGATATATTATAACGATGTTTGGACTAATCCTAAAATTATTCAATAAATACTTAAGAACTGGTAACATTTCTACCAGAGTAATGAAAAATCTTTATAGGAAAGACCTTATGCCAAAATCTCAGCGATTGCAAACTGCAGTAAAATTAGTTTAAATGCGTCCTTATACGATTCTTTTAGCGATTTAAAGGTACGATTTAAACTTTTATGATTGCAGATAATATTTTAAAAGAAAAATTCGCTCATACTTTAAATTTAAAAAATCTCAACTGACTAGAGTTTTTACAATTTTTTTTTATCATATGAAGTTTTGGCATAGGGCCTAATCTGATTTTTCAGTAAAGCACCGTAAAAGACTTAAATGTTTTCGTCAGTCTCTTAGTCACGAAAAAAATGACAATGAGAATCTAAAAAGCATCAGAACAAAAAGTGTTCAAGTAATTAATCAATTTAATAGATCATTCTTTTAATATTTTACCTTGATGTCAAACTGATGTGCATTAATATCAAGATTAAAATATTCATCATAGCTTCGAAAATTCAGTTTTATGATTATTTGTGATAAATGCCAAGATAAAAAAGTATATTTACCACATAAATCTTCATCATCGCCGTTTCTGCAGTCAGCATATCCATTGCATCTTTTATCAATACTGATGCAAATGCCTTCCAAACATCGATACTCATCACTACTGCAAGTCGTTACTATAAACAAGAGAATAACATATAGTAAAAATCTGTAAAATTCTGCTATTGGCGTGCAAAAAATGTGTTATGTTGAAGTTCAGTCGAAATCTCATCTGGCTCTTTCTATTCCTCTTGTTTCGCAACTCTCCTCCATTCCCAAGGTAGTACTACCAAAAGTGATTTAACATTCAGATTTTTCAGGCTTTATGATAAAATATTATACGATATGCGTGTCTCCAATGACATTTTCTGGCATGGCGTAAGCGCTACGCTCGGGCGTTTGACTCGCCGTGCCAGAAAATACTATTTGTAAATAATCGCAGTAAATAGAATTGCTTACAAGGAACCCCCCACCCCCAACCCGACCTCATCGATTTTAATAAATTTTTGATATATTGTAGTATTCAAAAAATAAGGGTCACGTTTTTTTTTATATGCCGACATCCACTTTAAAAGGGTGAAAGCCACCTCCAAATTTAACTGATTTTTCATGATTTTGATGCGCTTTATTACTTTAAGGAGTAGTTTGCAGTATTTGGAAATGGTTGCAAAAAAAAATTCTAAAACACGTCAACTAAAATATTCAATAAAGTATATGGAACGTTTTTCTTTATTTTTTGAGCTCATATCGTCGCTCCCTACGAAGACTAGCACAGTTCAAATTTTCGAACGAAATCAAGCACAACTTACGATTTGCCGCGAAGAGTGGCACAGTTTAGAAATGCCGCCAAGGGTAGCACAACTCACGCATTTTCCGCGAAGACTAGCACAACTCGTGATTTTATATTACTTAAAATGTGAGTATTTTACATTTTTATTGGGTTATTGAGTTGGTTAAGTTCATGAAACCCTTGAACAAAGACAGACAAACCTCAAAGTTTTGAAAATTTTCGGAAATTTCTAAAAAAAAAAGTGAACAATTTAAAAAAATGTTTGTAAAAAAACATTATATTTGGGAAAACAATTTTAAATTCGGTAAAAAGTTGTAAATTGTGAATATTTAAAAATGCTCATTAGGAACAGTTTCGCAAAAATCGGGAAATTTTTATAGAAATTGGTTGTTTAAAGTTTGAGTTGTGCTAGTTTCCGCGGCAAATGCGCGAGTTGTGCTACTCTTCGCGGGAACGCGCGAGTCGTGTTAGTCTAACGTACGTCAAATGAGTTGTGCTACTTATGACGGGAAATTTTAACAGTGATACTTTTTGTAGGGAGCGACGATATATGGAGAATTCTAGGGGAAAGATGCCATTTTCTGGTTGGAGAAACCGAAAAACCAAATGTTGGGGCACGCGCCCGCAACTTTTTTTTCTTATTGTACATGTTCAGAACAATGCAAAACCACGTTCCAACACCTGTGACTAAATCAGTACTTTTTTGCACCATGTTTATCACACTCGCTACGCTCGTGCGCTAACCTCACGGTGAAAATACGGACTACTTTGGTCACGAATAGGCGAGACTTGCGGATTTTAGCAGTCTGTGCTATAAAATTTTATACGATACTCTTGACTTAAATGGTTCAGTTTTACACGGCGCTTAGCGCCCTCGCTGCGCTCGGGTGCTAACTGCGCTGTGTAAAAAAGAACCATTTAAGTCACACGTATCGTAATGTACTATTTCGGTGTTGGAACGTGGTTTTGCATTGTTCTGAACATGTACAATATGAAAAAAATAGTTGCGGGCGCGTGCCCAACATTTGTTTTATTCGGTTCCTCCAATCAGAAAATGGCATATTTCCCGTAGAATTCCCCATATACTCACCTTGTTTTTATAAAGAAGAAAAAAACAAAAAATAGTTTTGTAAAATATAACAAGTGTTGCTACTGGAAATGGAAGTTGTGCCACACTGTGCTACACATATATCAATTCGAACATTTTTGGTAATAGCTTGGCACAGTATGGCACAATTCTAATTATTCAAAATAAAAATATTGTTTTCGCGTTTTGTTTAAGTTTTCGTACAGTTTGGCACGAATCAGAACGGTTTTGCATAATATGGCTCAGTGTGGCACAGTTCGGCACAGTGTGGCACAGTTTGGCACAGTTTGGCACAGTCTGGCACAGTATGGCACGATTTCGCACAGTTTTGGCATGATGTGGCACAGAAAATGATTTCCACTAGGGTATAGCTTTGCCTTCTTATGACAAATATTTTCCACTTTGTTTTATTACAAAATATTAATTAAAAGTCGAGATAGGATAAAAAACGATTTTTAGGGATAAAATTTGGCGTTAGTTTCCACTCCTTTAAAGTGGATGTTGGCACAAAAAATACGAGTCCCTTATTTTTTTTTTGTGCTACAACATATCAAACCTTATTAAAATCGGTGAGGTCAGGTTGGGGGCATTTCTGTGTTAGTGGGAAAGCACAATCATTATCTCGCTGGTCCGTACAGAGTGTAACACTGTTTAAGCTTTACTAGTTTTGTTATAGCATCGTGAATATTTGAAAGTTATACAGCATTGACACAGTACAAGATTGATGTTTTCGTTATCTTCACTACACTTGCATTTAGGAAAGTCAATAAGGTTTATTTGCGCCAGCAGTAAGCTAAGTTGTAGTATGGTTTGCTCTAATTCGGTTTATAGAAACAATAAAATATCTAGAGACATTTTTGTGATAGGGCCTCATTAATTTAGGGACAATAGATATTATGTGTCTGTGTGCGTACGTTTGTACATGCGTACCTGTGTATTATAAAAAAGTTCAAAACTTCTAATACTTACAGCAGTTGATTTCGTCGGAATTGTCTTCACAATCTGGATGATTATCGCAAAATTGACTATCTTTGATGCACTGACCGTTGTTGCATATGAAGTCATCTGGCGCACAAGCTAAAACAAATATGTTATTTATTCATATTACCTTCGAAGCATTTTAATTATACTGGAGCAATATATGAGCAAATTCTTCGAGAAGTCAGACACTTCTCGGTCTTTAAATCAGGGCCTTGTCTTTTTGAGAGCACTCTCACTGAACCAAGTTTTCTACAAAAATGCGAAAATCTGGCGAAAAATGAAAAGTGCAACTTTTTAGTCATTTTTTTGCTTTCTCAACGAACGTCACCCTATTTTAAGTGCTCCACATTTATGCTGGCAGTTTAAATTTTTTGCAGCGCCCCCACGTTATACCTCAATAATCATTAATGATTTAAACAGGCTTAACAGTAAAAAATGGGTGTTGAGTTTCAGCACGTGTAGTACACGGAGAGAAATGTATCACTAAATATTCCTACAATTTTCATAAAAAATTACTATACTGTATAGTAACGAGGAGACAAACAAAGGGAAGTTACTTAGTAAACATACATGAAGATGAAAATTTTTTAAGACAGATAATTCCTAAGTTGCAACAGTTTTATTTTTGTTATTTCTTAACGCTATTATACGTAAATAATCAAAATAATCAGAAAAGTCAAAGTGATGCAATGAAACAAAATAACCATCAAAATAATGAAAACAATTTTAACAATAACATTGATCAAGAAAATAACCAAAACCGAGCAAATTGATTTTAAAAATCAAGTAATATTGTACGTTAAATTATTTATTTGAAACATTTTTATTTTAATGACAAATATTTATAAAAGTTTATATTTATTCTTACAAATTTAATGTAACTTGTCAAACAAAAGTTAAATTTTGACAATGTTCATATATTACTGTTATATAAAATAATGTTTTTTAAAATAAAATTATAATTTATATTAGAATTTTATTATTAATTGCCGTATTTTTATCATTTATTTAAATTAATTAAAATAAATTCATTTTTATTTGTATTTAACATGATTAAGAATTATGAAGAATTTTTCTTATCAATAATAATTAGTGGTTGCAGATTAACCAAAACGCAGCACATAAATATTATGTCATCACAATAGGGCAACATATCAATTATGAATTTATCCACTATTTTATACGTTCGAATCCTCTGCATGATTCTATCGACGTGAATTCTTACTCCACCTCCTTTATAAGTTGTATTAACTTCTTCTTCGATGAAATGTTGATTGTGTATAGGAATGGAGGCATCACAATCAAAACATTTTTTCCTTACTAGTCCAATAATTTTTTTATTTGTGGGAAGTCCTAGTTGGCTAAAACAATGTCACCAGGTTCCAACAAACCTTATAATGCAGAATAAATTGTTATTTGAGCATCAGTTGCTCGTCCACCATAGCATTTAGCAACGAGACAAATTAATCCAGATAGAAGGCATGCAATAACATTTTTTATTCGAAAACCTTTTTTATAGTGCGAATAAAACTGTACTCCCTGTTCGATTGTTGTCTGATGCTGGATTACGAACTCTGTAGAATCAATTATCACTCTACATTGTCTGTAATCTGGTTTGAAAACAGAAGGCATTGTTTCTTGAACTACATATTTTTCATGATACGTGCACGAAAAAGGCCACTTTCCATGCATGTAAAATGAATAGAAAATCGAGTTTTTCTGAGCAGCGGGAAAAAATCTACTCCCCTACGGCACCCTCGACTCCCACTCGTGCTCAAAACATCAACCTCGCTAGAAAAAGCCAATTTTCTCCCCTAGTTACACAATATACTATTTCTGTCCAATAAACAAAATTCTTACAAGCTGGAGCTAAGTTTTCCAAAGCAGAACAAAAGAGTCTTGAAGCTGTGCTTCTGTGTACATTAAATAAAGCACTTATAGCTGAGAAAGTCAAGCTCAATTTCATTTTCATTAAAAATATTAAAAGTTTATTCTCACAACTTATTTTCATCCTCTTATCCAATTCACCTTTTGATAAAATTTTAAACAATAGTTCAAATGTCTTACTTGGAACTCCACATAAATCTATCAATTCTTGTTATTGCTTAATACTTACTTGAGAAACCATGAAAACCTGAATCACAGCTCTTTACTCTTTCTGCTATTTCGTCTTTTAATTCTTTGGCACTTTCAGCCTCTTTGCGTTCAATGTAAACAATTTTCACTTTTTCTTTCATGACGGGAGTACAAACAAGCGTCTCTGCTTCACACTGAATTGTATTAATGTAACGATTACACATAAATATCATCTGACGGTTATCACCAGTTTCCAAGAAGTTTAACGTAAGTTTCTTTCTTCTGTACTATCTCAATATCATTCTCAAATGCCTCTGTTTCCTCTTCATGGTCATTATTAATAAATAGACTCTGTTGATCGACTTGGATTTGTGCACTACAATTATCGAACAAACTCTCTTCTACAGTATCTGTTATTTTATATTTCTTGGATTAGTCACACATGTTTTTTGTATCACTGGATCGCTTCAAAATACGTTCATATCTGTTAAAAAATAGATATACATTTATTATGATAGTAAGCTACAGACGAAAATAACTAATAATTTAATTTTGATACTCACATATCCAAAGTCTCGCATTAGAGGTACGTTTTTTATAACTTGTAGGGTTGTAACTAGGACTGCGTGGGTCTTCAGACTTCTTATCCAAACTTTTTTGCGGGACAGTTAAAATTCTCTTATATAAATTTAACACGAGGATCTGCATCAAGTGGCGCGGTAGCGCCACGAAGGCGAGTTTGAGAAGCAGACGAAGCCGCGGCGCCCGTGACACTATTTACTTCTATATTGGTGTTCGGATTTTTCATTATACAAAAAAGAATACTTATCATTACTGTTGGTAAGGTTTTTGGGCTTATTAGAATGTTTTCTGAGCTAAACTATGATTTCCAACAAAAATATTAGTGAAAAGGCTGCTTATCTTTATAATATATGAGTGTATAATCCACAAATGCTAAAATCACGTTTTTCTTCTTCTGCCCGAAATGTGAAAGGACCGTTAAGTTAGCCGCAAGTGTTAGGACCGTGAAGTTGGCCGCAAAGCTATATACAGATGGGGATTGCTTTCTCAAGAAAATATAATACTTAATATATTACAATATTTAGAAATTGTCGGTGCATACTCTGCGTTCCGGAGCTGTAACAGTAACTAGCTTGCCAGGGTAGCCGATGACAAGGTTTAGGATGTTTTCACTGTCTTGGTATAATAATCATTTAAGTACTGTATCTAGGTGTACAGGGTGGCCGATGACGAGATCTAGGTGGTGCGCTCCATAGTTTTTGGTGTCTATAGGTGTAAAAATCATTCAAGGGCTGTGTCTAGGTGTACAAGGTGACCGATGACGAGGTCTAGGTGGAGCGCTCAGTAGTTTTTGGTGTCTAGGTAAATGAATCATACGAGGACGGCATCTAGGTGTATAGGGTGGCCGATGACGAGGTCTGGGTAGTTCGCACCGTGGTTTTTGGTGTCTAGGTGTAGATATAATTCGAGGATGGTGTATATCAGAACAATCAGTAATTTCATGTTAGTGATAAAAATGTTACCAAAAAGCTGTGGTCGAAAGGTGGTAAAGTCAAGTTTATTATATTTAATCATAATGAAGCAAAGAACAACTCTCAAGATAATTACTACGTCACTTGCCATGCCCGTTTCATTTTGTTTATTGGTGAACAACTAAATTTTCTTTTTATATATATTAGAACGTCACACAAACACTATAAGTACAATGAAACTGTTACCGTCAGAACGCAAGAAACTAGACTGACGCGCCGCGGTGATCGGGGTGCTTACTAACTCTCGGGGTGCCTCACTTTAGGATGGAGCTTTGCACAAAAGACGCACTGCTCTTACTGTTATCGTAACTGCAGTTGTGAATTCCAGTTAGAAAAGCGCACTACATTTATGCTCGTCCGCGAGACGGTCTATTTTCAGGGTTACACTGTAAAAAATTTTGTCGTAATATTACTAACTCAGTAGTAAACCAATCCGTCCTACGCCCAGCACAGTAAATTTACAACAATACAAGTAAATTTACAACGGTATATAGTAATTTTACTATTTTGCGCGCTGTAAATTTACAATGGCTGTAGTATTTTCACACTGAACGCGAGAATCTGACCCCTGTAAAATTACTGCGCTAAGAGTAGTAAACTAATCTGACCTACGCTGTAGGTCAGATTAGTTTACAAACCTCCCACTCGTGTAGAATCAACTTTTGCGCACTTGTATCGAAATATACTATTGCGCCCGCTACTCAATTCATTGACAAATCTTCTAAAAACGCGAAAATCAGTACAACCTTAGTGGAAAAAAAATGTAATAAATTGTAATAAATTGTAATAAAACGTAAGAAAATGTAAGAAAATGAAAGAAACTGTACCTTTTTGTTGGTTTTCGGATCTTTTTCTCATACGTTTTTGTACACTTTCTTACATTTTCAGATTTGTTAACTTTTTTTTACATTTTATTACATTTTATTACATATGTTATTTTACCGCCTAATATAGTCAATATATTTTTTTTAATTATTAATTTTATAATAAAATGTAACAATGCATAAGAAATTGTAAGAAAAAGTAAAATAATGTAAGCAGAAGTAAGAAAATAAAGTCGCCATTTTCTTATATAATACTACGCTTACAGACAATTTTTTACATTTTGTTATACTTTTTTACGTATTGTTACATTTGTCATTTCATAGAAGAGACCCCCATGAAATCCTGGATCAATGGATTTGTAATAAATTGTAATAAAACGTAACAAAATGTAATAAAATGTAGCAAACTGTAATAAAACGTAAAAAAGGTCCGAAATCCAACAAAAACATACAAAATGGTACGATTTGTTACATTTTCTTATATTTTATTACACTTTATTACATTTTTTATTTTTACTAGGGATGCGTTACAAAAAATATGGTGTGCACCAAGGGCTAAGCGGGCTTTTTGGCCTCGTGTGGTTGCAGTACTCGTCTGCGGCTCGGGCTAACTCGCCTTGACTTGTACTGCAAACTCCACATACATTGCTTAAACAATTGTATGTTGTTTTTTGTAAATACAAATATATAAAAATACTTACTCTTTAAAATTATACGTACTGTGTGCAATAATTCAAAGTAGAACGAAATGTACGAGACAAATATTTGATGCGCTCGGGCGCCAAGAGAGAAAAACCAGCCTTTTTGCACTAAATTTGCAAAATCTCTGATTCTAACTACAATTTTGGAATTCTGCAAAAAGGTTCATGATTGTATATGAACACAGTTATATTAAATTCGTTTAGAATTTACCCGATATTAATTGTATCAATTTTAGAGCAGTTTAAACAATTAAATTGTTTATAACTTTTTATGGAGGCATTTTTGGACTGTTCACCTTCAAAATTCGGATTCAGCGGATCAAAATACGTAAAAAAACCTTTGGTGGACGACTGAACATCGATTTACGACAAACTCGGTCTGGCGCCTAGACTAGAACTGTTATATGTACCGAATTTCAGATCTGATATATTAATCACGTTTACTTGTAAGTTAACATTAATAATAATTTAACGAAAATCAATAAATAATACCAGCGAATAATATATTATGACTTGATAATATCAGCTAAACGAAAAATAATAGATTTTGAACTCTAATTACTGCATAAACTAACTTTCATAAAGACACATAACCTCAAATTCTGACACCTGGAGGAATTCTTAAAATGATTTTTACTATATAATGTAGCAATTTTTAATGTACGTATAACAATTTTTAACACGCGTCTAACAATTTTTATGACGAGGATGTTAAAAAAATTAAACTTATAATAAAATATCTCATAGAGCGAGTATGTCCCGCCATTACTCAAGATTATAGTAATTTTTATTCAAGTTATTTGAATCTTTATTGTATCGTTTTTCTCAGTGTGTTATCTATTTGAAATATATTAACCTAATCGTTCATCTTTAGAAGGATTCATTCGAAAATATTACGTTATTAACTTAACTAGGAATGAAGGCGCGCTTCGCTCGCTCTTGATTCTGTATATGTCTATAATAACACTAGTAGAAAATCTACCATAAGTGTTGGGCGGCACACTAATGTCTGCTAATATTTTACAAGCATGTAACATGTTACTAAATCCCTCAAAACTATTTTTTAATAAATATATTAATAATGCTCGTCATCATTGGTTTGAATAGTGAATTTGAAGAAAAGTTCAGTATACGAGTCAGTGGGTTTGTCTATCATTAAAATGCCATTTATTCGCATTATAAAAAAGCTATACAACTGAAATTTTACAGAGATACTTACTATGATACCTAGGAAACATGTAACCTAGATGATTCTGATTTAACTGTTTTCATTCATATTTTCACATCGAAGTCCATATGAATTTTTTAATTTAGGGTATCAAATTTTGCTTGTAGACAGTTACACAGAAACTACCATCTCTAGCACATTGTATTTCTGGTTTTCAGTGTATTTTTACATGAAGAAAGTGATAAGTATTTTAGCTTTATTGTCAAGGCATTAATTAGAATTTTGACTTTTAACAGTTGTGAGAGATTTTGAGACCGATACCTGTTTCTCCATTTTTGCATTTTTTCTCATTCAAAAACTAACTAAAATAAATGCAAAAATGGAAAAACAGGTATCGGTCTCAAAATTTCTCACAACTATTAAAAGTCAAAATTCTAATTACCTAATACCTTAACAAAAAAGCCAAAACATTTATCACTTTCTCTATGTAAAAATATGCTAGAAACCAGAAATACAATGTGCTAGAGATAGTAGTTTCTGCGTAACTGGCAATAAGTGAAATTTGACCTGCTCAATTAAAAAATTCGCATGATCCTGAATGTGAAAATATGAACGAAAACGGTTAAATCAGAATCATCTAGGTTACATATTTCTAGGTAACATAGGAAGTGGCAGTGTCATATTTTAGTTGTCTAGTAGCCTTTTTACAATTCAAAGAGCATTGTATAATGTTAGACTTAAATTTACTGACTCGGATACTGAACTTTTCTTTAAATTCACCTCTCAAACCTCACCGAGGACGACTTTGGGCACATAGACACAGTATATTTCCAAACTCTTTATAATTGTAATTGAACTTCTCACTGACATTTGAAAAAAAAAACTAAATAATATTCACACACTTTATTACTACTTCAAATAGGGTTAAGGTGTCACTTTTCAATACACATGTTGTAATACTACACACTCTTGGTAATGATTAATTATTACTAAAATTTTTTGCTAGTTATATTACATATATTTTATCTGTTATCAAGGTTTCCACATTTCATTTTAAACACCTCAAACATTTCTACCAGGGTTATGAGTTATGACGATCACGTTGCCTAGGCAACCAACCAGCAACCAATCAGAATCACGTATTAAATGCTTCACAACAAAGGCCATCATTTTTTTAAGAGAGGATATTGCAAGTTGAAATTTTACTATTTCTTTTCGTCGGAGTTTCCTCTCCCGATATTTTGCTAGTCAGTGACACGCGATTGTGTTATTATATATTATGTACATATAATAATGATATACGATTATATGCGCGATGGGATCAATGTCTAAAGCAATAGTAGCTTATTGTCTATCGAATAGATCAAGATTTCAAGGAGAATATGCTTTGTAAAATATGTGAAATCTCCCAAAACAAAAACTTGGCAAGAAAAATTAGTGAAATCTATAAATATAAAAATATCAAGTAAATGTTTTTTGTGCTATACGCATTTGGATATTTTTTGGGAAAGCTGATTTTAACTTTAGTATTATCTTAGCGCGTATAGCAAAAAAAAACATTTTCTTAATATTTTTATATTTCTAGATTTCACTACTTTTTCTTGCCAAGGTTTTTACTTTTCAAAAAAGTTTTTTATTCAAATATGTTTATTCTTTTAGCTATTATTTATAAAATGATGGTTTGGTTTGCAGATATTTTAGCTTTTGATCGATATTATTATATTTTCTAATTGTAGTATACATAAAATACATTGTAATCTACATTTTTTTTTAATGATGCCACTACTTATGTTTATGTAAAATTGGTCAATGTACTACTTTTTATACATGAATTCACTGATCGCGTCCTGGATTTTACTAGCCCTGTAGAATTGTTAACTATAATATGAAAGTTTTGCAACTTGATAACTGAACTAGTGGTTTGTAGATTGACGAGGAGCACACTTAAATTTTATAAAATGTAGTAGTTCGACATGTCCGGCAGGCACACATTCTCTCAAATAACGCGACAAAAAATTTGTGAGTTATATTAAGAAGCCTTTAAACATCAACGTTAGCGTTTATGCACACATTACACATATGTGCATACACCCACAACTCTTACGACTACCAGTGTATCCTGACTTCTGTAGGATCTCAAGTAAACATTCTATGACACAAAATTTTATAAATTAAAAATTTGCTCTTTGAGAAAACAAAATGTAACGAATTTGACTTACTATATATTAATATGCTCACAATGAAAAATCACATTTAAAAACAAAAAATTAAAAGAATTAAAAAGCACTTTATGCTTTGCAACCTTCATTATTGGAAAATCTGACATATATGAGAGGATATTACTCGTATTTACGTATACATACAGGGAGGAAGGATGTTTCATATCAATCAAGAACGGACAGATGAGGGGCTGTGCCGATGTGTTGTAGAAAGCCGATTATACATGACTTAGGCATTGAACTTTATGGCTCTATTGGTTTTTTCACACTCCTAATTACAATCAATATTATATTATAAAAATAAAACGAATATAGTATTCTATAAATATATTTAATTATTTTGTAAACAATCTACATCCTAGATGTCCGACGAAAGCGACGGCTTGATGCCACGTCCAAAGAAAATTGTTTACAAATGTCATCCAGAGCAAAAAGTTAAAACCGTCATGTGTTTAAGAGTGCTCCACACCTCGAGTGGCCTACCACCTAGCGGAGAAAACGTTTTTTGTTTATTATAATTAATTAACTAACTTTATCACCGTAAATCGAGTTTCAGCACTTCCAATAAGTATTAAGGGGGATGTCGTCCCAAAAGCTTCGCAAATCCGCCACGGGGTATTTTGTATTTCCAAACTTCTAGAAAAACAGAAAGTCCAATCGAATTTTTCTTTCGGTAGAACGATGCATTAAACTTAATACTACGGCACTACAGACTCGGTTTTTCATTTGCAAGATTTATTTAAAAAGTTGTATCTAAAATTAGATTTTAAGGTTGGCGCTGCAATCGCATGAGTACGGCGAAGTACGCGTAAATATCTATTCGTATTTCCTAAGATTTTAGAAAAACAAAAAGCCCGATCGAAATTTTCTTTCGGTAGAACGATTTATTAAACTTAACACTACGGCGCTACAGACTCAGTTTTTCATTTGCAAACTTTATTCAAAAAGTTGTATGTAATAGAAAAACAGTATTTTTTGGGACGACATCCCCTTAAGGAATGTTTGAAAAAAATTAAGCAATTAAAGTTAAATAATAACGACGTATTTCGTCGGAAAAAGTAAAATTGTAGTTTGCAAAATGGTCACTGCTTCATAAAATTTGTCCAATGAAATAAAATGTTAATTTAAATTTTTGTCTAAGAAACTTAACTTTGTAATATTCTTTGATACCTACTACACGTGCTGAAACTCACTAACGCCTACTTTTTGACTGTTGAGCCTGTTTTAATTATTAATGATTATTGAAGTGTAACGTGGGGCGCTGCTAAAAATTCAAACTTCCAGCATAAAGATGGAGCGCACTTAATGTGAAATCGTGTATAGAATTTGAAAAAACTAAAGGTGCAAAGTAAAGTGAAGTGCTAAGAATCTGTTTGGAACATGGGGACCTAAACGCAGGGTAATGAGGCAAAGTTTATAATTACTTAAGTCAAGTCTCCGAATAACAAAAATTATGACGTCAAGTATTAGAAGAATTCAATAATGAACTGAACGAGAATAAAGATGAGATTCTAGACGGTAGCTTGCAACAAGAGAATGCAATATTAAGAGAATTAAACAAGAAACTGACAAAAAAAATAACCTACTAAGAGAACTATTAGAAAAACAGAAGAACGCGAAGCTGTTTATTAAAACAAAAACTTTTGCAGAAGTTACTTGTATTGACAAAAATTACAATAAACCAAAACGTGTACCTAAGATCATAATAAAAAAGAATGCAGAAGATCAGACCATCGAAAATGTGAATCAAATGATCAAATGATCAAAAACGTAAACTAATTATAAATTGCTCAAACGAAGAAAGTGTCAGTAAAGCACATAAATTCAAAACTACCAGATATATGTGAAGTGAATAAAAAGCAAATAGTAAACCCGAAAGTTAAAGCAGTGGGACTAAATAATCATGAATATATGGACGTCTGCAGAAGTATCGAAAATGACATCAATGATAGGAAATTCAGCAGTTTAAAAAAAGCCCTATTTTGAACTCCTACGAGAATCGTAGGACTAACCTGCAGAGAATAATATTAGAAATGCCCGCTGACGTATACTAACATGTGAAAGAAAATAACAACAGAGTTTTCGTTCGATTTCAAAATTGTAAGATATATATGATCTCTCAAAAAAAAACTTTTTTCATAAGTGAAAATCTTGGCAAGAAAAAGGCTAATAAACGTAGTGAAATCTCTAAATATAAAAATGTCAAGTAAATGTCTTTTTGCTATACGCATTAAAATATCATTTTTTGGGAAAACATAATTTCAACTTTAATTTTATATCTTAATGCGTATAGCAAAAAGACATTTACTTGACATTTTTATAATTTAGAGATTTCACTACGTTTATTAGCCTTTGTCTTGTCAAGATTTTCACTTTTGAAAAAAGTTTTTTTTGAGAGAGAGATTTCACATCTTTTACAAAGCATATTCTTCTTGCTATTGCACTTCATTAAATATTGATCTATTCGATAGACAACAAGCTACTATTGGTTCAGACATTGATCGCATCGCGCATATAATCGTATAGCAATATATGCATTATGCATATATACGTATAGCATTACATGCATATTATAATCGCGTGTCGCCGAGTAGCAGACAAATGTCGGTAAAGTAGATTAACTACTGTTACCACTGGTGTATAATACCAAATATACTCACCGGAAGTCACGTGACCGGAGGAGACGAAAAATATCGGGAGAGGATGGAAACTCTGAACGAAATGAAATATACCGAGTAAATTTTCAACTTTCAATATTAAGTTAATAACTTAATATTCTTGAATGAACCTTTTATACATGAAAAATTAGGATAATATATTTAAGTAGATACCAACAGATTGCGCATACGCGCAATAATAATGATTTGAATGCAATCGAGATTTTTTTTAAGGTTAGTGTTGTAAATGCTCAAGAAATGACAAATACGAGCATTCTACCCGCTCGATCTATGATTGGTTTTTGCTTCTTAATTTACTAAAGCGGTCGACGCGTGCCGCTGGCGAGCTTGTAGCCTTACTTGGCGTCGCGACTCCATACACACCGGACGTGCGTGACTGTATAACTGAATTCTTTCTAAGTTTAATAAAGATATTTCCACATCAGCAGTTATTTATTTATCAGTTACGAACACCTAATTTCAAAGTATATAGGGTCGCGCCGTCGACAAATCGTACTTCGTACTTTTTCTTGCCAAAGCGGGGCTATCGCGCCCCTTGATTACTGTAATGTCAGGCCTTGCTATAATTGTGGTAGGTTTGGCCACAAGAGAGTATCAATATACTAAAATTAAATATCATATAGCTTTGCCTTTAGTAATAGCAAATATAACACAAAATTTAAGATTAATTTATATAACATAAATTTAAGATAGAGGTCTGTAATTTGCGCTTGCGCCAACATTTGAAACTAAAGCCGGGAAACTACTTGGGCTCGGGTATGCTGCGCATGCAAAGCACTTAATCTTTCCAGAACGTAATTTATTTATTTAGTTCCCTTGAGCGCAAGCAGTTTCCTGACTTTAGTTTCAAATATTGGTGCAGGGGCAAATCGCAGACCTCTATAGGGAATGCAAGTGATAATAATAGGATCCGGCAATACTTTACACAGAGGTGGTGAAAGGCTCCCAGCCGCTGAGCCGAAAAGCTGCGCCGGTAATCCATTATATAAAAATCCTATTCGAGAATCTCGATCTCGAAACAAGTGAGTAGAGTGAGTCGCGCTGATCAAACATCGCGAATGTAAATAAACAAACTGATGGCTGAATTAAAATGCGGTTATGGGGTGAGAATGAGCGCATACGCTCATTTCATACCGATTGTGTGCTTTGATGTTATTTATACATATATTTATATATATATACGCACACTAAAATAAGATCAGGAGCGCAATCGCGCCACTGTTTTAGATTTTGATTATCATTTTCTATTATCTTCAACTTCTGTAAATAATTTTATCTTCCTTTAATTCTAACAAACTATTACAAAATGTATTTTTTTTATAAGAAATCGAATAAAATATGGTTAGAACAGGGACGCTTGATCGGGACAAGCGCTATGAAAGATTATTTAAATACTGCGGTTCTCCTGGTTGGCGTAATAGAAATAGGGTTATATAGTCAACTTTGTGCATGTTTCGGGAGACGCGTCGGGCCTAAGAACTTTTATTTTTTCGCGAGGATTCGAATGAGAGTGGTTAGAACAAGTAGCCTCGATCAGGGCGATCGCTATGAATGTTTTTCCGAATATTGAAATTTTGCAGGTTCGCTAAATCGCGAGTGGTTAGAACACAGAGCTTAGATCGAAATGAGAACAGTTTTGAAGGATTTTTCGAACGTCAAAATTTCTGCGTAAGTAATCGGGCTGGATGGACCTCTTTATTATACGGAATCTATGATCCATGAGATCCGTTGGGTCTAGAACGTTATGTGTTTTTGTAAGGAATTGAATATGATTGGTTAGAACAAGAAGGGACGATCGGGACATCCATCAGTGGAGGAAATCCTTCATAGCGACCACCCTGATCGAGGCTACCTGTTCTAACTACTCTCAATCGAATTCTTACGAAAGAATAAAACTTTTTAGGCCAGGTGGAACTCCCGGAACATGCACAAAGGGTATAATAAGCTATAAGGTCCATCCAGCTCGATTACGCCAGCGCCTCATGGTACAGTTTCCGATCGAGGTTTCCTGTTCTAACCATATTTTATTCGATTCATTATGAAAAAACACATCTGTCAATACTTCTTTATAAATAAAAAGCCATATAATTATTTACAAAAACTACACAGAAAAAAGAAAACAATAATTCAAATCTGAGACATTGGCACGCTTGCGCGTAATCAAACCCTAGTGGAGACAAAAAAGGTTGAGTTTTAGGTTCTCGTTGTATAAAATACGGTTCGATACTGGTGTGTAAGGTGATTTTCTTAACACGTGCATGAACAAGACCCGTTTCCATGCATCTAAAGAGAATGGCAAACTGTTCATTTCGAGCGTGCGGGAGGGAATAGCTATTCGCTCCCGCTGCTCAAAAGCACGCAACATTAATCAAATTTTTGAAAATTTTTAAAAGAGAGTAAAACTTGTAAAAAAAGTACAGTGTGTAACAAGGGGGGAGGACAATTTCTAATGAGGGTGAGATTTGAGCACTCGTCTCCGACTCGGGCGTCCTCGACTCCAACTCGAACTTAAATGTCACCTTTGTTAGAAATAGCCCTTTTCCCTCTTAATTGCACAATATACTATTTTACCTCGTGTGACTTTTCTCACTCGCTTCGTTCGTGCAAAAAGCGTCACATGAAGTAAATAATCACCTTCCACACCCGTAAGTAAAAATAGTATATTGTGTACCTAGGGCGTAAAGTGGACTTTTTTATACGGAGTGTGGAATTTGCAGTACAAGTCGGAGGCTAGCTAGCACGAGCCGAAGACGAGCTGCAACCAAGCGCTAGGTGCACACCATATTTTTTGTAACGCATGTATGATTTCTGCGTTTTTTGTGGCTACAAGCGGCATTAAGGTGACGTTTTTGAAAGTGCTTTTCCCAGTATTCTATATACATATATAGTATACATAGTATACATATATACAAACATTATTATTAAATATGCTTTTACATATATATGGGTGGTTCTCTATGAAATCAAAGATGAAAATTTTTATTTTTGCCAAAACTGTATATATATATATATATATATATATATAACATTTGGGTGGTGTGCGTGTGTATTTTACATGCAAGATTATTTTTCAAATAGATTTCCCTTGTTATTATTTGCGGTGTCTTAAAAGCGGAATTTCAGTCTTGTGTGAGAATTTAACGTGAATGATTGTTAAAGCTTTACCCTCGTATCGGGTTAACTAAACGAGCAAGTATGCTTTGATACGAGAAGCTGCAATATAACGATACTACTTGACACCGGCATGTCACCCATCACGCACAAAACCAACAAATTCTACAACACAATAGAAATTCCTTTTGACTTTTAAAATCTGAATA
This sequence comes from Nasonia oneida, assembly GCA_037356405.1. Lineage (NCBI taxonomy): Eukaryota > Metazoa > Arthropoda > Insecta > Hymenoptera > Pteromalidae > Nasonia > Nasonia oneida. The sequence goes on from JAZHPH010000079.1 coordinate 157,302, forward strand.
TCACCTTTATCTACTTTCGTTTTGTATTTTTATTTCTAATAAAACACTCGCATATTAGTTATAAAAACTCTGTAAACAAGTATTACTTTACTTATTCTTTTACTTGCTTATAAAATCTATGTAATGTTTGGGCTGATATTAATATTCTTTCAAGAAAATGAATTTGTTTTCCAATGTAAACTATAAGTATACAGTGTATATACTTTGAGGTACCGTGTCAAAAAATGTCACCTTACTTCCGCTTATAGGCACAAAACACGCGGAAATCAATACATGCGTTACAAAAACTATGGTGTGCACCAAGGACCAAGCAGGCTTTTTGACCTCGTCTAGATATTGTAGTACTCGTCTGCGGTTCGTAAACGCCCTCTCCTTCGGCTTGGGCTACCCGCTTCGACTTGTACTGCAATCTCCACACTCGGTCTAAAAAAGCCTACTTTACGCTCTTGGTACACAATATACTGTATTATACAATGCTGGCAAAGATAACTGCTTTGGATAAAAGTGTACGAATTAGCGCTGCGATCATCTACTTATTTATACTTTCAAAAAACTATATGCAGACTCATTTGCAACTTTTTTTCGTTTTTAATATTATACGCGCATATCAAGTGGCGCGGTAGCGCCACGAAGGCGAGTTTGAGAAGCAGACGAAGCCTTGGTGCCCGTGACACTATTTACTTCTATATTGATGTTTGCATTTTTCATTTTAAAGAAATGCATACTTTTCATCATTATCTCTTAGTGATTTTGACTTATATCATTTTTTATATGCATAAACTAATATTTTCAACAAAAATTTTGACAAAAAGATACCTAGTTTTTATAATGTACGAGTGTATATTTCAGAAATGCTCAAATAAGGTTTATTATATTCTTCAGTAAAAGTGGTAGGACCGTGAAGTTGGCCGCAGAAAGGGTATTTTGTACATTACACACTACTTTATTATAATGTGAATGAGATTTCGTCTTATTAACATATTTATACATGCTAAAATTTATTTCCAACAAAAATATTCCCATAAACATGTTTATAATTATGATTATAAGCATATGTAGCATACTGCGAAAAACGGTAGGACCGTGAAGTTGGCCGCAGCGCGAAAATTCAAATCGAATCCGAAACAAAAACGCATTTAAGTACATATATATTACGATATTCAGAATTAAGAGGTTGCCGGTGCATACTCTGCGTTCCATAGCAGTAACAATAACTAAGTAGCAAGGGTAGCCGTTGACAAGGTCCAGGTAGTATACTCTGTAGTGTTTGGTGTCTAGGTGTAAAAATGATTCGAGGGCGGCGTCTAGGTGTAACAGGTGGCCGATGACAAGGTCTAGGAGGTGTGCTCTGTGGTTTTTGGTGTCTAGGTATGAAAATCATTCGAGGGCAGTATCTAGGTGTGCGGGGTCACCGATAACGAGGTCTAGATAGTTCGCACCGTGTTTATATTTTATTTTTAGAACAAATATCAAATATCAGTACCAAATATCAAAAAAATGTACTAAAAAGGACTCAAATCTCTAAACAAAATTAACTTTTAAAAAGTAAAAGGTTAGGCGAGTTTGATGTATTCAGAAAAATTATCATGTATGTCAATTACGTAGCATTTTAAACATATTTATTGCAACAATATGATAACAAATAAATAATCAAGCAACAAAATCACAGATAAAAAAGAACTGAGATCAATCAAATAAAGTCAAGTTTATTATATTTAAGCATAATGAAGCAAAAAATTGTTTAGTTCAATCAAGGGCTTACTTAACTTAAAGGTAAGTTATATATTGATCAATTAGGGATAACTGTCAAGATACTTGCTACGTAATTTGCCATGCACGTTTCATTTTGTTTATTGGCAAAAAACTAAAATTTTCTCTTTATATGTTAAAACGTGATAGAAAGTTACGTACACAAATAAGTATGTACAAATCAGTTACTAATAGACAACATTGTAAGTAAAATAAAACGGGCATGGCAAGTTACGTAGCAAGTATCTTGAGAGTTATCCCTAATTGATCAATATATAACTTAACTTTAAGTTAAGTAAACCCTTAATTGAACTAAACAATTTTTTTGCTTCATTATGCTTAAATATAATAAACTTGACTTTATTTGATTGATCTCAGTTCTTTTTTATCTGTGATTTCGTTGCTTGATTATTTATTTGTTATCATATTGTTGCAATAAATATGTTTAAAATGCTACGTAATTGACATACATGATAATTTTTCTGAATACATCAAACTCGCCTAACCTTTTACTTTTTAAAAGTTAATTTTGTTTAGATTTTATTTATTATTATTATGAAATGAAACTTAATGTACAACATAAAAATGATTAGCATAACAAAAACCACGCATCAAATTGTCGGTCTTAAAAGCAAACACGAAAAAAAGTAAGCATCGCCGGCTAAATCGTCCGTGCAAGCTTCTAATGGACTGCACCACGCAAAAATATTGTCGACTACGAGATATGAAATTTTCCACTGCTTACGCCTTTTACTTTCCATTCTCTACTTTCGTTACGTAGATCATAAATTTACCCCAACCTTTTTATTCTTCTAAAAAGCAAAGCTTTGTGCATCAACTTTTATTAATAGATTAAGCATCGGTCAGCCTTATTCACTGCGCAAATAACCATCTGTGAATATACCTGTAGATCAAAGCTCTATATTTAAAAAAAAAAGTTTCTATCTGAAATAATTTTTTTATAGTTATTTTTCCATACGCTGTTATAATAACTGAACTTGAAATTTGACCAAAAAAAAAACATTATTAAAATTTTTATTTCGTTCGAAATCGAAATTCTTAATCTATTTTTGAAATTTTGGAATCTACGAAACTCGTCCTCGCAATTGATTAATGAATAAGCAGATTTAAGATTTATAAAAAATGAAAAGCGATTTTGTAAACAGTACCTGAAGATCTGCGCTTGTGACGCAGCGAGCATAACCCAACCGAGGAAAAAGCATTTGGTCGCTGAAGAATATTAATAAAGAAAAAATAATAAAAATGATACTGATACTCTCTTCAATTCTCGCAATAAATTTTGTAATTGGTCAAACTTTCTTCTCGTTCAATTTATGACAAACGGAGAGTAATAGCGTGTACAGTAAGGACTATCCTTTCGTATCGCCCAGAACATACTTGCTCAGACGGGAAGTGGTACGTCATTGCTGGCTTGTACATCCGGTTTGTACTTGAATAGCCGCTTTGACCCGCCTTTATAGAGGAATCGATAAATTAATATTTCGATACATCCAAACCGATTCGAAGAAAGCTTTGAGCCTTATTCACCAAACAATTACTCGCATTGTTGCATTTCTAATGTATACAAATAAATACAATACATTATCTTTACGAAATAGTGATTGCTAAACAAACAATCTATAAAAAAAGATTAAATTTAAGCATGGATTCGATTTCTGAAGATAAAAATTGCTTATCAAGCGTAGATTGTGCAATATAATTATAAAGAAACGAAAATTTTGGCTTGAAAAATTGTAATCGTCCGGTCCATAAAATGATGACGGTCATGAAACCCCTGATAAACGCCAAGTTAAAGAGGCAACTAATAAGCAAAATTTCATTCATCAGAAAGATGTTGAGAAAAATACTTGTCATAAGTTCGCAAACGGTGCTATGTGTTGCGTTCGGAAATTATAATGTATACAAAATTTCAATTCGACGTGTAAGATGTAGATTTATTAGGGGCCATATACATATCGACAATATATACTGTTCTATTTAATACCATAATTATTAATAAAAAGTTTCTAACGGAATCTTTTTTCACTCGTTATTTTGATGTTAGTTAGAATAGTTATAACATTTTCCCAGCGATCCGAAGCTTCATCGAATTTTAATCGTCGAGTCTTTCTTTACATATCTACCTGGTAAATCTCTTTGGTACAGTACACGTACTACCTTAAATTGCACGAATAAAAAATGCTTGAACTACATTTACCATTTAATTATTAGCAATTAATTTTAGTTTCAGGCGGAAGCCGATTTGACACATTTTTTGAGATTACAAATGTGCCTTTTTTAAATTTCATTTGTTTATCACTGTACGCTTATATATATATATATATATATATATATATATATATATACGAATTCTTGCCTATAAGCACTTAAACTATTCGTTAGTTGTTCAATTAATAACTACAAAAGTAGTTGTATTGTTTAATTAAACCTACAAAATCTCCATACAAAGTTTTCATTTTAAATGCTCAACAATTTGATTAATTTCATTCTCTCACTACGATCTACTTGTATATGCCAAATTTCAGGTATTTCTGAACCGTCAATCACTTTGGTGTGTAGTACTCCCTTAAAAGTAGTATTTATCACACGAATTAAGAAATGGTTTTTTGATTAGCCTCTGTGCCAATGCTTACCATTTTACAGTTCATCAGGTCCTTTCGACCTACAATTGAGATATTTACAAGGATTCCAGTCATCCATGGGTAGATAATACAATAAAAAATAATTAGTTTATTTTTCAGAATTGACATTTTATACACTCGTATAGAATTTATTTTTAAATTGCCTACATGCCGTAATTTTAATTTATAGAAACCCTAAACTATAAATAATAGAACGGTGCAGCCTATGCGTGCAAATCCTACTAAAACAATTTAAGGAGCGCACTTATAATACAAAACTTTTTCGGTTATTTTATATCATCCTGATTCCTGATGACAAAATGATAAAAAACTTCGATTGCAACGCAAACTCGAATGACGACCCGCTTTGGCGGTGGTCGCATATCAATTATTATGTCTATATTCACGAAAAATATATAAGCTTTTCTTCAACGGCATGCATGTACATTGTACATAGATATACATACTTAATTAATTTAAGGGCAGGTGCAGGGTTAAAAGTTGTTGCATAGATCAAAAGTTGCAGGTCTACCCGTGAAAAAATCAAAAAATCACAAGAAATCTTGATGCTGAAAATCAAGCTCGAAGACCAGCATTTTTTCAATATATTTTTAAAATTCCTGCAAATATATGTGACTATCATGGGTATATAATGGTAAATAAGCAGCTCTCTCTCTCTCTCTCTCTCTCTCTCTCTCTCTCTCTCTCTCTCTCAAAATGATTAGCTCTACTGTCTCGGCGTCATGAATGTTCACAGTATATAAATATCAATATCTTGAAATATAGTGCGTTATACTGTGTTTCAAGATATTGACATTTATACTGCGTATATAATAGCCACCTAGACAAGATTCACGAGTAGAGAGAGCATTTACTATGGAATAGTGTAAGTAATTATTAAGTTCAGCCGCAAACATTTACTATAATGCTTATATAAATGACGGGGCATACTTGCGGATTCTGATGACTATCTGCTATCTATAATAGTAATGTTCATTCTATGAAAATGGTAAAAATTGTTAAAAATCTGTCATGAAAATTGAAGATCCAAAATGTATGTTTGATATAAAATAAAATGTAAATCGAACAAATACGCAGATACATGTATGGCATGCGGCGCAGTGAGTAAAAAGTCACCTTTATGCACTGCAAGTGTGAGATATACTATATCTATAATTAAATTGATGCGTCTATAGCAGTAATGCTCGCGGAAAACCAAGAGACATTCCGCATATTGATAAACGCTACAGTACGACACATAATGCCATTAAGTATTCAAGCATAAACTGGATTTTATTTTTGATAAAACATCACTTCAATATCATTCCGCTTTTGCATAGATAAATTCTATATCAGCCCTCCTGCCGACTATATTCGTGCAGATTTTTTAGGCATACTCGAAATAAATCGACGGAGAAAGACATTTTCATGTGTCCTGAATATCAATTTTCGTCTAAACGTTCATTTCTTGGTCGACTGCTTCCACTGGCCACTGCTTCGCGTATAGCCGCTCGTGTGGAACAGCTATATGAGAAATGTATGCGCGCGTTATATATATATATATATATATACATATATATATATATATATATATATATATATATATATATATATATACACACACACACACACGCGCACGTATATGTACAATGTACATGGGCATAAATAAGTAAATAAATAAATGAATAAATGTGTGTATGTATAAACGAAATACACATGATGCGGCTTCTCGTACGTTATTGTTGCCATTTGTTTGCCATTCGCAGAGAGCATAATAGAATGATATTGTGCACCCGCAGCTATTTATAGTCGCGTGTCATCTGCGCGTCGGAAACAAAATGAATTTTCAACCACACGATGAACAAAGAATGAAATTAAATTTCCAGCGCAGAGGTGATGTTATTCGCATAGGTATAATGTGTGACATGTTTATAAATACCTCGCTCGTCGTACGTTCCTCTATCGGCGTAGGTTTCGTTGACGACGATCGTGAAGAGGAGCGAAAGCGCCAGCAGTCGCAGCCCTGGGCATCTCATCTTGATTCGAATAGATCTGCAGACGTTTCGACGAGATGCGTGTGTAGATAATTAGGTATGTATGCGTGTATGGGTATAATGCCGCGAGCCTCGCGGTCGCAGTTGGCCAGCCGAATTCGTGCTAAGTATTCGAATTACATAGACGCGGCGCGTGCACACGATAGAAATGTTATTCTTGACATGCCAATGCCGCCTAGGGGGCAAGTCGCGAGCGCATCCGGCTATTTATTTTATTTATTTTTGACGCCGCGATGCGCGCTGCTGCAGTGCAGCCCGCAAGTACCCAGGAGCATCTGTATAGTGTGCGGGCGCGCGAACGAAAAATAAAAGCAAGCGCGGGAAACCGGCGGCGGCGCGCACGAAGCCTGCTTCGATTCCGAAGAAAGGCAAAACATAAGATTCGCGGCTGCGCTCATTTCGAGGCGCGCCAGCTTAACCAATCAGACTTGGCTTATCTGCTCTTCACGGAATCCTGCACAAAGTGAAAACCAATGATGGCTCCGCTCACTGCTGAAAGTTCGGCGCTGCCGAGAGCAGTGTTTCCTTACATGCGCGCAGATAAATGGCCGGGCTCACGCGAACTTCTGTGACTAACTGGATGCAACCGCAAGAATTGAATAAAGCCGTAGCCATGCGATACAGGTCCCGCGCGTCCCGCGGAAGCATGAAAAAATCGAATCGCTCGCGAGAGAGTCGGAAGCTTCGAAATGTTATTATACAGTCCGATCGGGCGGCGCGGCGGGAGCGCGAGTCCATTGTGCGAAAAATTAAAGGCCCCTTTCACGCGGCGCATAATACTTACACGGAGCCGAAGAATCAGGCTTTTGTGCGCGCGGCGGGCAGCTCGGCAGGCTCGGGGCGAGGGAGGAAAAAATTGCCGCCTCGTCGTGCGTTCTATAGAGCGCCGAGTCGGGCCTCGAAACGAGTTTCGATTGTTTTCCCGTACACAGGGCGCACGGCCGCTGGTCTTAGCCGCAGCTGCAGCGCGCGGAAGTACGAAACGGAGCGCGTCGCGAGCTACGTACGCCAAGCGGCGGCTCTCGCGGCAAGCAGGAGCGATGATAAAAGGCTTTACCTCGGCGGCGCGCTTCGCTATTCGAAAAAATCCCGGCAGCTGAGTCGATTACCAACTCTTTTCGTGCTACATAAGTGTGTTACCGAAGAGCGCCGCGGCGGCGCCTCTTTTATGGCTCGGCCGGGTAAAAGCGTCGGCTGTCCTCTTATTCCCTGGCTGCGTGGATGCTGGTGGCTAAAAGCGTGCGCGCCCGCCCGCCTGGCTGCTCTCTGTCCCTCTTTCCCTCGACGAGGAGAAATCGTTGTCGCGCAGCCCGCTTACACGGACGAACTGGTGTACTGGCTGCTGCTGCTGCTGCTGTTGCGCGTGGACGACTAAGTATCGCCCCACCTTCGCCCGAGCTCCGAGCTGTGCGAGCCGCGCGCGCTGTCAACGGACCGGCAGCGCCGGCGTGGGAGGCAGCGAGCCGCCGCGCGCCGAGCTCCCGACTTCTCTTGCCTGCCTAGCTGTTTTTCAATTCCTTTTTCCCTTTTCTTCGCTCTGTGTTCGCTTAACCGACTCACTCGAGTCTCGGCGAACTCCGCCAATTAACCCGCGCCGCTAAATTAATGGCGCGCGTCTGCTGCTTTCGAAAATTCGAAACTGCGGCCGGCGGCGTTTGTCTATTTGCGGAAAGAGCCGAGTGAATTTTTCGCTGGCAAGTATAACGAGGGCTCGAGCGCGCCGTTGCAGAGCCATTCCTGCCGACACGTGGCTATACTTATTAGGCGCCAATGGCCGACGCGAATTCTGATCCTCGGACGGCATATCAGGCCAACGGAGTGGGAAGGCCGTTTGGCCGCGCTGACTTTCCGCGAATTTTAACGAAGGGATCGGCGCGGCGCGGGACGAATGCAGCGCGGAACGCGCCGGACCGTAATCGCGTTATCGAATAATATGCGCGACACGTGGACGAAAAATCCCGACAATTCGATTAACTGTCCGCGCCGCTCGCTCTCTTCTCGCATGAGGCAATGAGGCATGCGGAGATCGAGCGCATTTATTTTCCAGCCTTATTGATCTGTTGCTCCAGTTGTCGCAGTCTGCAGGACTTCTTTGGAATTTCGAGCGTGCATGTGCCTGTTATACTTAGTTATGCGACGCGGCGCGAGCTTCATTATTGTATCCATCCCTCTCGTCATGCAATCGAAATCGATCGTACGTACGAATAGCGCGGATGCCATATTTATAGTTACAATCGCCGCGGCTCTGTTGCGGCAGCTATTAAACCGCGATTCAAATTTCAATGCGGATGCGATAACTAGTTTAGCGCGCAATTATTTAAAAGCCATCGCGCTTACAATGGACTCGGTGTAACGCGCGTAAACTTCGAGCGTGCGGGCGAGTCGAGTAATTTGCCGGCGTAATAATACTTTATCTTTACTCCTCGTAAAAATTTCATCGGGCCGCTGTCGCGCGCCTCGAATATTAGGTGAGAGAATTTCCGAAATGGAGAATCGACTGACGCAGGCGACAACAACATGTGCCTATATCCAACTAAGTGAGGCCAACTAAGAGGCGGCACTGAGATCGTGATACAGACATCAGAGAGCGACAGAGTTGTCAGTGTGTTGAAAAGCTACGCGCGCGGCACGGCGAGCGCCCTCGAGATTCGGATTACCCTGCTGACGCGGAAATATGCCGCTCTGTAAGTGCTTATGCTCGCGAGTCGCGAAACGGAGAGCCGAAGACAAGAAGCCGTTGTATTCAAGAGCCCGTCCGATAGACGAGCGGTCGGCCGGCGGTTTCTGCGACGCTCGCAATCGTTATCTTCCCTCGCGCGCAGGAGTACGCGATACCATTGGACGCAATGTAGCAACGTATAGCAATTAGCGAGCGTGTACAGATGAGGCCGCGCGCAGGCGCGCGAACGAGACGAGATCCGATGACCCAAGCGCCGCACTGCGATGCCAGCTTATTCTCTCCTCTTATACTCGTGGCGCGCGGAATGGAATGGAATGGCACGGAACGGAATAGGGGCCGTGCGTTTGACCTTTGACCGATCGGCCACGACTCGCCGATGGTTAACGCATTCAATAAAATCAAACGGCGCAACTCGCCGCAGCAGCGAGCGGGCCGAGAGAGCGCTGAGTTGGGTCGGGGATTAAAAATAGGAGGCCGCCGCGGCGCGACGTTTTACTGCTGCAGCGGGGCTTCCACGAATCCATAAGGAGCGCTTTTATAAAAACCGTATACGGCGCCCGCAATGAGAAGATCGGCCGAAAGTCGAACCGGCAGAGGGAAGTACAAGGCCAAAGAGCCCAACGTCAGCTCGGAATAGCTCGCTGCGCCTGCGATGCGGACCTCGCAAAATCGTCAAGCAATAGCGGACGCAAGCATAGCTAGAACTATATTCTATATAGTAACATCGCCGATCGCGCCGCGGCTGGTATAAGTATGTAAGTATAAAAAGCCGTCTAAAAGCATTCGCGCGGCGTCTTCGAAATCCGCTGAGAAAGCTTATCTAGCTAGCGGACGTGGAAAATGAAGTAAGTGACAATTGGATACAGTTGACGTCTGCATAATTGCGTTTGCCCTTTTAAATATAGAGCCCGCTCGCGCGCGCTCTAATGAGTCTCCCGGAATAAGCGTTGTCTGTCGCTCTGGTACTCTTGAAATAAATATCTCTGATGATGCGCTCTCCTATATTCTCACACACAAAGTCCACAAAGCCTGTTTATAAAGTCGACTGCCCCAGACTTGAGTCTCGAGAAACTTACTTACAGCCGCCGTATGGCGAGCTCTCAAGGATCAATTAATATCAATTGGATCGAATGGATAGCCTAAAATTCTTCCAGTTTAAACGGGCTTGTCATTATTATACGAGCGCGCGCTCTCGTGTGATGGCCATGAATTTAAAAAGAAATATTGTGGAAACGAGCATAACGATAGCGTTACTCTTATATACGTTTTATTTGATATAGGGCCCTGATCTATGCTACGCCAACTCTATATGTTGAATTGATATTTATATTGTAAACGAGAAAAACGAGGCCATCTTATTGCGCCATCGGATTTCCCTATTGGAAGCGTTTTTGCGCATGCTGGCGCACGCGTTTGGCTGAGAAGTGGGCTCAAGTCGCTCGATCCTCCCTGTTGTTCCTCGGTAAAAAATCGTTGAAAATTGCAAACATTTTCCCTGCTCGAGCCGCAAGAAAACATTTGAAGTCGCGTCACCGATATAGATGTAGTATACCTATGTTATGCAAATGTCGATAAAATTGAAGGTTACGTGTCTCAAAGTCGTATGTTGCATTGATCTCGATTGTTTTCAACGGCATGAGCGGGTGAAATGTTTGCAATTCTGAAGGGTTTTTTTATAGAAAAAGCGCAGGCATGAGCGACTTGAGCCCACTTTCCAGCCAAACGCAGGTACAAACGTCGGTGTAGCGGCCCATTAATTTTTCAGTATACAATTAGAAAGTGGAGGGTATTGTTTTGAGATGCGAAAAGAATCCACCATGTAAGAGCAGCAGCGCGTTGGAATAAATCATCGCTATTAATGAAAGTTACGCATCAATTGCACTGCTAGAATAATCAAAGAAACACTGCAGTCATTGGCAGCATTGTATTCTGCTTCCGCCTTCGTAGCTTCGCTTTGCTCAATCGACGTTATTCCACCGCCAATAGGTTTACAATATTAATAACCATTTAAAATTCGTCGGACGAATGAGTATATAGCGAATTAAATCTTGCTAAGTATAGAGAAGAGTCCCGCACAGAATATATGGCTATTTATGCGTTCCCGGCGGCTAGCAGAGTGTGGCTTTGCCAAGGTGATTTGACGTAAATATAGTTTGGTATCGATTTTTTTTATTTTTTTTTTTTTTTAAAGCGGATGAGGGTAAACATTTTGACAAATAAACATTTGAATGGAGAAAATTACGAATAACGTCAAATTTTATATTTCGATTCAACATTTATTAACAGTTTATTCTGAATTTTGAATTTCTAAGATATCTTTATACCCTTTCTAATTATTAGAGCGCTTCAAAAGTTAAGCATGTAGTTACAGTAGACATGCAAACTTCACACCATCATCATGCGCGAGTAATAAGGACGCGATAGAAATCCCGATCTATTATTATATATCATACTTTTTTCCCGCAATTTTTCTCATTTTTCCCCTTAATTTCGGCCGAGTGTGGAAAAAAATTCCCAAATTATATTGACTTTATTCTTTCCAAGAAGGTCTTTCAAGCCGATGAAGCAGCTCAGTTTGCTAAACTCGAAAAAATAATAATTTTCAAGAACTATTAACAACTGTTAGTAACAGATTAGCCTACCGCCATCGGGCATTCTACCCTCTCTCGAAAAATGCATTATATGTATATATAGGAAGCTTTTTCCCTCAATTTGCAGCTTTACCCTAACGAGTGGGAAACAGGCCACTTCTGTGCAATTTGTGCATTGCAATTAACGGGCTGAAAAGAGTCTGGTTTAGAACTGCTATTGCAGCAGTTGTTAATTGTCGCCGGTTTTATTAACACATATTCATAAAAAATGAACTGATGCGCATATCGACCGCAGCTTTGTCTCTGACCTCTTTATGTATATCAGCGGAGCGTTCAGCTGTGTTCCACAAGATTCGCAGCTTGCTATTATTTTCATTAGATTCGGATTAGAGTAGAAGTTCGGCCCGGATAAGAGCATGCAGAGGAGGGGGAAATGATCGCCGGGTATCGAGAGGTCAATCTTCGCGGCCGCACGAAGCTCAGGCTCGAAGAGACGTGCGTGGGCGAGAGCATTGGAGAAAAAGACTTTATTAGCATGGAGATGCGATGCGCGAGTTTTGCCTGAATAAATAAATGCCGGCAGCGGCGCGCATCTCTGCAGTCGCCTCGAAATTACTTTCTCGTTGGCGGCGTCGCCTGCAGGCCTGAAGCACAAGGCCGCGAGCGCGCGCGGTCACGGTGTACCGTGCACACCACTACACAATATACACACTAGCATCGCGTCGCGCCATTCGAAACTTATTTTATTCCAACTTTTCTGATTTCCAGCCGCGCGCGGCGCTGCAAGCTGATATCATAAGGTGTAAACTGTAAGCAGCGCGCGGCAAAGCTCGCGATCAGCCGCGTGCGCTCTGATGTGCGAAAACTACGACTAAACTACGACTGTATATAGGTAGGCGCGTATAATGTATAGTTGGAGCGCAGCGACGGATAGGGTGCAGTCTCGCGAAGATTAAAAAATTCCAAAGATCCGGATAAAAGCCGTCGGCGCAAAAAGCAGCGCGCGCTCAATAATGCAGGGCCGCGGCGACGAGGCGAATCGCCGGATCGCGGAAAATTCGCCCGCGCGCAAATTGCAAAAAATCAGTAATAACAACGCAAGCCAGGCAGCGTAACGGGGATTAAGGGGATGCGCCCGAGCCGGCCGGTCGCGCCGCGCCAACTGCAGCTGTACGTGTGTAAGCCTGTACACAAGCCGCAAGAGCCAGTAACGCCCACCAATCTGCCTTTTACTCTCGCCTCCCGGTGTCATTCCCGCGGCAAGTTCTAAATATTCCGGCGCTCCCCCTCTGCGCGTACTCTACGTAGGGCGTACGGGTATACACACATATAGGTATCGAGCCTCTATCAT